>CAKOAT010378488.1:3040-20983 GCA_932364175.1 Eruca vesicaria subsp. sativa
AACGATCTTCGAGTTTTATAAAGCGATCTCTCGGGTTTTATAAAACGATCTCTCGAGTTTTATAAAACGATCTTTGAGTTTTATAAAACGATCTTCGAGTTTTATAAAATGATTCTCGAGACTCATAAAACTGTTGCGTTTACGCGTTTGCGGGGAATTTTGGCTATTGATTCCGTCGTACCGATTTTGACCCCAACAGCTTGTTGCGTCTCGACCGTTGCTGGTTTTGGGTCGTTCTCCGCGGGCGGTGGTGTGTACTTTGCCCGTTTCAGTTTCACGATTGCGACCACCAAAATTTCCTTAGCTTATGTTCGGCTAAAAGGCAAGATCTCGATTCTCTCTGGCATCCCCAAATTTCTGCGACTCCCGTAAGGGTCGGAAACTTGATGCCTAAGTGATATGTCGACAGAACCGCCTTCATGGATTTTATCCAAACTGTGCCCATGATCACGTCGTAGATGGCTGGGGAGTCGACGACTGCGAAGTTGACGATTTCCGTCACTACTTTGGCTGCGACCGGTAGTCGGATTGATCCTATAGTCATTGATGTTTCGCCGGAGAAACTAGTCAACGGCTTCGGTATCAGCTCGACCTCCGATAAATCGATTCCCATGCGTGCCAACGTGTTGCACAAGATTACGTTGACGGTGCTTCCAGTATCGACTAGGATTCGGGAGACTTGTAGGTCGCTTATGACTAAGTCAATGACGAGAGGATCGGCGTGTAGTTGATCGACTCCGCCGGTTACTGTGCCATCAAAAGAGATCACCTCCTTCGGGGCGTTATCCGATGGCACCTTCCAACTCGAACCGGTTTCGGCTTTTCGTTGGTAGGACTTGATAGCTGAGATGGTGTCTCTGTAATACTGCGATTTGCCAATGATCATATTGATATTTCGGCTGTTAGCATCGTTACCTTTCTCGTCTTTCCTTCGTCCGCATTTTTCGCCCGACTGGTTCCCTTTAGGCGGAGTTTCCGCTCGCGAGTTCCTGTCATTTTTCGGAGGGCGATCTGAATCGTGGATAAGATCCTTGACGCTGGATATCTCGGAGAGTTCTCCCACGATCAATTTTGCGGCAAGTCTGGCGCCGAGAACTTTGCAGTTCACGGTACATAGCCCACATGTTTGGTGGAGATCGCAGAAGGAATTCTCGTTGTAGTTCGAATTCCTCGACCACGTGTTTCCCTTAGTTTCCCTTGTTCTGATCCGAAGTTTATGGCGTAGTTATGCGCTCCTTGGAGATCCTGCCCTTCGTGATGGACAAATTTGTCGTTATGAGAGTTTTTCCTTTTCAGCTTTTGCTTGGACGCAATATCCTTTGCGGATGCTTTCGTCGGCTTATGCTTTTCAGACAGATTTTAGTCTCCTCTTTGATGGTTATGTAATCGGTAGCTTTGTGGAGCGCGTCCTGGATCGTCCGTGGTTTTTCGAGAGTTATCCACTTTCGAAACTTTGACTTGAACCAGAGCAATTTTTCTGAGCGCGTCGATGGCGGCTTTGTCGCTTATTCCGCTAACCCTATCCATGACGAGATTGAATCTGCTCATGAAGTTGCGAAGGGATTCGTCTTCCTTCTGTGACAAGCTCCAGAGATCACCGTCGGAGGTTTCCGGATTTATAAACATCGAGTACTGCTTGAGGAATTTGGAAGCTAGCTGGCGGAAACTCCCGATTGAATTCCGCCTAAGTTTGGCGAACCACTCAAGCGCTGCTCCTTCTAGGTTTCGACGAAAAGACGGAAGTAGCCTGCGTCTTTTTCGTGATTCTTGAGCTTGGCCTGTCCCATGGTAATCTGGAAGGCCTATAGGTGCGCTTTGGGATCAGCCGTCCCGTCGTAAGTTGGCACCTTGAGTTTCTCTTGATCCGAGATTCGTATAGTAGCTGATCGATTTCGGGTGCGGCACTGGTAGCATGGTGAATCTGATATTTCACCGCTTTTACGGCTGCAGCCATTTGGTGATGTAGTCGCGAAGATCGTGGATCTCAGTTAGGTCACCAGCAGTTTTCCAACCTCGTCGGTGTTTGCTGCGAGTAAATAGAGATCATTCCTCGGCTGTTTTTCAATGTCGCGCAAAATAGAGCTCCTCCTCGTCTCCAGTGAGGGAACGCTCGGGAGAAGACTCTGGGAGAGGGCTGCGAGTTTTCCTCCTCCTAGGATGGACGTCCTCGTCCTCGTCTGAACCACTTGGAGGAAAAGAGTGCAATTTGATGATTTTCACGAAGAACAGTTTGTTGGACTGTTCCCGAGTGAGCGGAGAAACACAAGTGCATGTTCCTGTGGCGCGAGATTTTTAAGGAAATTACAACATATTTCGAGATTTGCCCTAATTCTCGTATTTTTCTCTCCCAGCCGCCAGCAGCCTCAATATATCTTCTTTTCATCTTTTCTATTAGTTTGTACGCTACTTTTTACAGAGAAACAACTCTAGAGCTTTTGGATTATTGTGATTTTGCTACTTTGTAAAACATGCATTTTGGAGCTAAAATTGAGACTTTATGAAGATATGAGCAAAACGATGTTTAAGCTATCGACCGATGCACGTTGAGAGTAATCGACCGATAGATGATTACCCGTATCGATCGATAATGTTGTAAGGCTATATTAAGAGGGTTTTGTACTAGTTTAGGTAGACAATCTTGGAGACCTTTTAGACCTAATAAGGAGAAACATCTAGCTATCTTTTGAAGAGTTTTGATGGAGAGAGAGATCTGAAACTACAATTGCAGAGAAGATCTTGAACTCCCTTTTTACTTATTGTTTCTTTTCATTATTATCTTAAAGTATTATTCAGACCATCATGACTTTGTCTCTCATGAATATGTTTGAGTAGTCTCTCTTGTTAGATTTAGGTTTCTCATTAAGGTTGACTCATGCATTGAATAGAACCATTATTAGGGTGTTTAAAATATAGTTCTCAATCTAGTCATCAATGAATGCTAAGGCCAAGGATTGATCACCCTTACCTCTGATATTAGGGTAAATTTGGACAAGCGATAGCTTGGCAAATCCCCTAAGTCTAAAGTTAATTTAATGAAGTTTGAATACCCCTTTCAAACTTACGTCTACAACTCGCGGGATGCGACATCGATCGACGTAGCGACAGGCATGTCGACCGATATAGCAGCATTAGCATTGATCGATAGTATCGACAGAAACATCGATCGATATTCCCTTCAGGTTATCGGACGATAGTCCTAACCCGAGATCCAGTGGAGTTAATCCTTAACCTCCTTAAAAGTTTGAATCTAGAACTATGAATAATAAAAACCCTTTCCAACTTGCATGTATGTCATACCCGAGAAAATACCTAAGTTTAACTACCTTCTTCCTTCTTAACAAATAAACCAATCAATCGAGCAATTATTTGCTACCTTTTAAATTACTGTTTAAAATCTTATTGTCTAGCTTTATTTCGAAGACTTAATAATCTGCTGTGTAATTCTAGACTCTCTGTGGATTTGGTCCCTAAGTACTACGATTGAACCTCTTATTTGAGAGAGTAATTCACTCCTTAGGGTTAAACATTTGAGTGATATCAAATTAGGCGCCGTTGCCGGGGACTCTTTCTTTTTACCACCAGATTTAGTTTAAAATACAGTCTAGAATTTTTATTTATTGTTTACTTAATTCCTTTTTGTTCTTTCTCTGATTATCAGGGGACCCAAGATGGAAAAGACAGATTTCAGCCCGGTATCGACCGATGACGCGACCGGTACATCGAGCGACATGTTGACCGAGAAATCGATCGACATAGACCATCTCACATTAATCGATATAACCGAGCCGGAAGCAGGTAAGTCTTTACTTACCGATTTGATTAATGAGGAAGTAGTCCCAAACGAACCAGTAGGTCAGTTAGGCAATAAAACAAATGAATTTACAGTTAAACTTGGGACTGAAATCCCTGTCAATAACCATCCATCTTCAACTGAAGATGTAGAAAAATTGCGTGACTATTTAGATCCCATTAAAGCCTATTTCAATAGGTCAGCTATCAGACTACCAGATGATGAAGTAAATAAGCCTACACTTGATTTAGACTTCATCAATCTGGTACAAAAGAACCCCTTCTGTTGTTCTGTCTTAGACCACCCCCATGAGCACATTGATTATCTAGAAGGATTCGCACTTAACGATACTAATCGTTGCAAAATTTTTCCTTTTTCCTTGGGGAGGGAAGCCAAAAGTTGGTTGAAACAAATACCAGCAGGATATTTAACCTGCTGGGAAGACATTCGCACTGCTTTCATCAACGAATTTTTCAATGAGACCCGATATTGGGACGTGAGACTTAAACTCTCCACTTTCCTTCAAAGTCCACGTGAATCTTTTAGAAACGCCTGGAATAGGTTTAATGATCTTCAGCGTGATTGTACCCATCATGGTTATTCTGAACCAGAGATTCTTAAATTCTTTTACGGAGGTCTCGAGTTGGATTACCAGATCACGCTAGACAATGCGAGTAATGGAAATTTTAGCTCTAGGACTCCCGCAGAAGCAAATCATTTGATTAGAAACATAGCTATGGTTAAGTCTTATGAAACTAAAGATAGAGAATGAGAATCTAGATCCAAGAACGAATCTCAATTAAAGGAAATTAAGCAATCACTAGATTCCCTTAACTCTCTCATTAGAAGAAGAGACTCCGATGTGACCCATTGCTATAAAGATATCCACTCCATTGAGCAAACCTTCTTTAAAAAAGAAAGCCCTAAGGAGTATACTTTTAACATAGATAGTTTCACCCAAGGCTACGACACTTCCATTGGAGTAAACAGGGGAAGGGTCAAGACCAGGATGAACCACATTCTCACAGAAAGTCAGAAATTAGAATATACCTTAGACGCCAGGTTAGATAGCACCTGCAGCAAAATGTCGGCGGAACTTGACGCTTTGCAATGGAGAATAAGAGACCTTGAAAGTGATATTATCCATACCGCAGAAAGTATCAAGAGAGAAGCAGGATGTCTGCCCGGAAAGACTTATACAAACTCGAGACGCCACGTAAATGCTGTAGTTTTGAGAAGTGGAAAAGAACTAGCTCCAACCACCATTAGGGAAAACCCTCCTTCAGGAGAAAACACCGAGATTCCAGAAACGGAGAAACCTATTCCTAATCCCATTCTACTCCGTGACTCGTTAACCACTAGCCCTCAAAACAAGGAAAATGACAAGAAGGCTGAAGAGCCAGTGATCATTCTCGATGAGGAGGAGATTGACGATATCGATCGATACGATGATACCAATATCGATCGACAAACATCCGCAAAATCGAAAGAAAGTTCGATACCCACCGGACTAACTATAGAACGGGTGTACAACACTATACCTCCTTATCCTTGCAAACCTGCTTCCACGCGCAACAGAGATAAGGAAATCTGCAGACGGGCTTTTGAACGCGTTAGTGTAGAAATACCACTTAT
Organism: Eruca vesicaria subsp. sativa; assembly: GCA_932364175.1. NCBI lineage: Eukaryota > Viridiplantae > Streptophyta > Magnoliopsida > Brassicales > Brassicaceae > Eruca > Eruca vesicaria. Next base: position 8,466 of record CAKOAT010378488.1, read on the forward strand.
TGACGCTATTCGAATTTCGCCAACCTTACGACAATATGTCAAGGGAATGACAACCAAGTGTTTTTCAACAGAGAAACGCAGTGTCATGATGGTGTCTGCAGAAGCTAGTGCTATAATCCAAACCCCTGAAAAGAGACCCGATCCTGGTAGTTTTGTTCTCAGATGTACAATCCGAGACAAACTATTTCCGAGAGCACTCTGTGATCTGGGCTCTAGCGTAAATTTGATGCCGCATTCCGTTGCCACATCCCTTCGGTATTCCGAATTTACACCAGCTAACATCCAACTAGTTCTCACATATAGATCTTTTAGGATCCTAGAAGGAGTACTCGAGAATGTGCCAGTACAAATCGGCGGATGCATTGTTCCGACTGATTTTGTCGTGTTGCATTACAAGAATGAACCAAGAGATCCGATTCTATTAGGAAGACCTTTCCTCGCTACTGCAAACGTTATTATCGACGTCAAAGAAGGACGAATAAATCTTAACAGAGGCAATAATCCTATGAGATTTGATATGGAAAAGGTCGTCGCATCGCCTTTAATAGATAAGCAATCCTCTTATGTCGATGAGATTGATGAACTAACCCAAGAATCTTTTGAGAAACTATACTCAGATGATCAATTGGAAGATGTACTTGCATCCGCTCAGAACGAGGTTTTCAGCGTAGATAGGAGAGCAGCTGAATGCGATCGTCTAATAGAAACAAGTCATGGACCCCCAAGTATCGAAACCAAAGGCGGAGATGAATAAGAGATTGATATCGACCGATATCTGAACAAGGATATCGATCGACATCCGCCGTCTTTTGGAAATCTCACTAAGGAAAAGGCACCAAAAGTGGAGCTCAAACCATTACCAGCTGGGCTTAAATACGCTTTCCTTATGGACGATTCCTACCCGGTGATAGTTAACGCAAACCTCACTGACAAGGAGCTTGCTGTATTATTCGACAAACTGCACAAGCATAGGAAAGCACTTGGATACTCTTTAGATGACATTCCAGACATATCTCCTGACCTTTGTATGCACATGATTCACCTAGAGGACGAATCTAAGTCATCAGTAGAACATCAGAGACGACTGAACACAAATCTCCAAGAAGTAGTAAAGAAGGAGATCATTAAATTGCTGGATGCAGGAATTATTTATCCAAGTTCAGATAGCAATTGGGTAAGTCCAGTCCACGTGGTACCAAAGAAGGGAGGTATTACAGTCGTCAAAAACGAAAAAGATGAATTAATCCCGACGAGGACTGTAACCGGACACCGAATGTGTATTGATTATAGGAAACTGAACTCCGCAACGCGGAAAGATCATTTTCCTCTACCCTTCATCGACCAAATGTTGAAAAGATTAGCGAATCACCAATATTATTGTTTTCTTGATGGATACTCTTGATTTTTCCAAATCCGATACATCCTGATGATCAAGAAAAGACAACGTTCACATGCCCCTATGGCACCTTTCCATACCGGAGGATGCCATTTGGTCTATGCAACGCACCTGTCACTTTCCGACGATGTATGATGTCGATTTTCACTGATATGATTGAAAAATTCATGGAAATATTCATGGATGATTTTTCGGTTGATGGATCAAGTTTCGAGGACTGCCTCGACAACCTCGGCAAGGTTTTAGAGAGATGCGAAGAAAAGAATCTGGTCCTGAACTAGGAAAAATGTCATTTCATGGTTAATGACGGGATCGTACTCGGACAGAAAGTATCCGCGGCCGGTATTGAAGTGGACAGGGCAAAAATAGAAGTAATGATTAGTCTACCGCCACCGACTAACGTAAAGGATATTAGAAGCTTCCTAGGACATGCTGGATTTTTTAGGAGATTTATAGAGGATTTTAGCAAGATAGCCAGACCTCTGACTATTCTCCTTTGTAAGGACACTAAGTTCGATTTCACCCCAGAGTGCCAGCAAGCATTTGAGAAGATCAAGAAAGCACTAATAATTGCCCCCATCGTACAAGCACCCGACTGGAATCTTCCATTCGAGATAATGTGCGATGCGAGCGATTTCGCTGTAGGAGCAGTTTTAGGGCAACGAAAAGATAAGAAGCTACATGCCATCTATTACGCCAGTCGAACTCCTGAAGACGCTCAGAGAAACTATGGAACTACCGAAAAGGAACTACTTGCAGTGGTTTACGCTTTCGAAAAATTTCGTTACTATCTAGTGGGCTCAAAAGTCATAGTTCACACTGATCATGCAGCCATTAAGTATCTTATGCAAAAGAAAGATGCGAAACCACGACTCATCCGCTGGATACTCCTTCTCCAAGAATTCGATATGGAAATAAAAGATAAGAGGGGAGTAGACAATGGTGTCGCGGATATCTTTCCCGCATACGAATAGATGAAGAAGTCCCTATTAATGATTTCAAACCGACCGAAAATGTGTACTCTACCGATTCATCATTCATCAATCAGATACAACTCTCCAATGAGTTTGCGACAACCGTTTATACTGGAAGTACCGATTCAGGAGACCTGACATCGATCGATGGAGACTATGAAATTGACTTACGTAACATAACGTTTAAGTTCAATATCGATACGACGGTAAATGTAGCATGCCAACCGATCACTGATAGACACAACACCCCTCCGAATGGAAATATTACGCACGAAACACACGCTGTCGAAAAGCAATTCGGCGAAAGACCTTGGTATGCTGACATAGTAAACTATCTCGCCGCAGACGTCGAACCTGAAGAGCTTAAACACTACGATAGGTAACGGTCCTTCAGAGAAGTAAGAAGGTATCATTGGGACGAACCTTACCTTTACAAACGATGCGCCGATGGAATATTCCGACGATGCGTAGCTGAAACTGACATTCCAGACATCATTTACCAATGCCATGGATCCGAATATGCTTGACATTTTGCAACCTTTAAAACGGTTTCAAAAATTCTCCAAGGTGGATTCTGGTGGCCTACGATGTTCCGTGATACTAAGGCCTATATTGCCAAGTGCGACAGATGCCAACGTGGCGGAAAAATCAGCAAGAGACATGAAATGGAACAGAAATTTATCCGTGAAGGAGAAGTCTTTGATTGTTGGGGTATAGACTTCATGGGTCCTTTCCCTACTTCTTACGGGAACCGTTACATTCTAGTCTCTGTTGACTACGTTTCAAAATGGGTTGAGGCGATCGCTTCACCCACTAACGATGCCTCTGTTTTGTCAAACTTTTCAAGAGCATCATTTTCCCGAGATTTGGAGTTCATCGGGTAGTTATAAGCGATGGTGGAACTCATTTTCATCAACAAAATCTTTGAGACTTTGCTTAAAAAGAATGGAGTCCACCATAGAGTGGCATCACCTTACCATCCGCAGACCAGTGGGCAAGTCGAAGTCTCTAACAGACAGATCAAAGCGATTTTAGAGAAGACTGTAGGAGCCACTAGAAAGGATTGGTCTAGGAAGTTAGATAATGCACTTTGGGCTTATCGAACAGCCTTTAAAACACCGCTAGGAACGACTCCATTTCACTTACTCTACGGAAAATCTTGCCACTTACCAGTTGAGTTAGAGCATAAAGCAGCCTGGGCCACTAAATTACTGAATTTTGACATAAAGACGGCTGCAGAACAGAGACTCATCCAGCTAAATGAACTGGATGAAATAAGGCATTTTGCCTATGAGAACTCCAAGTTATATAAACAGAAGAACTAAAGCTTATCAGGACAAACATATTATTTCGCGGCACTTCACCCCGAATGATCAAGTCCTCTTATATAACTCTCGTTTGACTATATTTCCTGGGAAACTCTGATCTCGTTGGTCCGGCCCTTTTACTATCATAGCGGCCCACTCAAATGGAACTGTTACGCTTGTGAACGAGAAAGGAGTAGAATTCACGGTAAATGGTCAACGAGTAAAACATTATTGGGTCAAGACTCCAAATTATAAACCCATCCGGTTAAGTATGCCTAATCCCGTCAAGGAAACCGGATCGGTAAATCATACTCAATAATTTTCAATCCAATGCTGAGTGGGAAACAGCCCACTGTTTTCCTTACTTTTTGAATTCAAAATTTTTTTTAGTTAGTTATTAGTAATTTTTATTTAGCAGAATAGCAAACATACTAGCACAACTCGACCATATCGATCGATACGACAATACCATCTCGATCGATACGGATATATCGAGGGCGAACTGCCTTAAGTCGATACGAGCCGTTTTCTCCTCCACAATCGCAAAACACAACCGAAACCTAAAAACCTCTCTTTTTCTCTCGATTCTTCACGGAATTCTCCCGTTTTTTGCCTCATTCGATTCGAAACCTTCCCTTTATCTCGTTTTCACTCTCCAATCCAAAATCCTCTAAGGTATAACCCTTTGATTTTTAGATTTTTATAGAGAACAAATTTCACCAAAATTTTGGCTAGAAATCGATAGATCGGTTTGTTTTTAATCGTTTTGAGTTGATAGGATTGTTAGATTAGAGGTTTTTGTGTATTAGAACTAAGATTTACACTATATACTTGCGATTTAAATTGTTGAGACTCTTGTAAGTTTTGCGACTCGATATCGATCGACATCGAGCTTGCTCTGTCGATCGATATGTCTATCTTAGCCGGATCCGGAAAATCACGAAATCGATCATTATCGACCGATATCAATCGTCTTGTGTCGATCGATATCGATGCATTTAACGAATAACTGATCTTAGCTTTCTTTCCTCCTTTTTGCAGATGTCTACTCAAGCTGAACAGAGGGAGAGTCGAACCAAACGGAGGCTCGATAACCTTGGCGCCTCCAGCAGTCATCCTCCACCTTCTTCTTCCTCTTCTGAAAGGGAAGATGAGCGTGATCCTTGGCCACATCGGGTTGGGGAACGGATTACAATCCACCAGCGTTTCAACAACCCGGAACGCACCGCTAAGAGTACCGAGGCTCTGCGTCGTCCTGTGAATAAGGATTGGGACAACTACGATAGCCTGTTCTACAACGCATGGCTCACTGTGGAGATCTCCCCCACATGTTTCATCGATCCCGCTACTACCAGACGCCTCGGGATCGACAAGGATCTTGGAGATATGCTCATCCAGCTTGGGTTCGGGACCATTGGCTCCCAAGCCTACGACCTTCATCCTGATCTCGTCCGGCAGTTCATTGCAACGCTTCACTTTGAGTATCTGAACCAGCAACCGAGTGTTGCTTGTGATGGTCTTCTGTCCTTTTTCGCTAGAGGCGTCCGGTACTACGTCACTGTCCCCGAGCTCTGCACGATCTACGGCTTCGGGAACGAGACTGCCACCTCCAGCTCCATCTCAGCCTTTCCAGCGGTTAAGGAATTCTGGGAGATCTTTGGCACAGGTCCTTGGAGTTCAGCCTCAGTGGTTCAGACCGACATCCGCCACCCGACCCTCCGGTACTTCATGAGGATCCTTGCCGCCACTCTGCTCTGCAAGATGGAGCCCAACAAGGTGCGGATCTACGAGCTTACTTTGTTGTACCATGCGCTAGACGGACTTGTCGATCTGACCTTTTTAGATCCGGTGCGTAACATGGGTACACCCAACTTGGGTGCTGTCTTCGCTGAGCATCTACTCAGCTTGAAGACCAAGCCTTTCTCCGGTGGCAGAGGGAAGAAGAAGGAGACAGTAGGGAGTCTGCTGACACCGATTTTCCAGCACTGTGGGATCCGTTTTGACGACAATGACGTGGACACTTCCCGGCACTACCTGGACGCAGAGCATCTGCGTCACAGCGGATGGATGGATAGAGAGCTCCTATGGTCTTTCAGGACCCCAGCTGGTGCGCACCAGTTCTGCCTGTCTAACCCAGCGACTACACGCTTTGCGGGTAACCTCGACAGGCTCCATTTCCAGCCAGACCCGGCTTTAGTACTCGCTCCAGCCTCGCACCGTCGCGAGACAGGAGTCCGCAGCGCCAGCACCTCCTGCGCTTCATCATCAACTTCTCTTCCCCCATTCCCAGATCTCTCAGGGATAGAGACAGAGGAGGAGCAGGTCTACAGGAGAGGAGTGTTGGACGCTCTTCGGGCCATCTGGTCCCGCGTCTCGCGATGCCGCTGTTCTAGCCGAGCTAGCACTTCAGCTTTTGACCCGTCCCCAGCGACTTCATCCCCGCAGCCTGATCAGGGTGACGAGAGTGATGAGGATGATGAGGAGCACGACGACGACGACGAGGGCAGTGAGGGGTGATTCATTCGCCCGTCTCTCTATACCTTTATCTCGTACTACTATGTTTTCATTTTTATTTTCAGATTTGTAGGATTTTTATTCGTACTTTTTATTTTATGACTATGCCTGCTACGCTACCACTTTATTATCTAACTATTTGTGTATTTTGAGAATGTCTAACAGCACTAACATAACTCCATTCGATGTTGATTTCGATGATTGACAGCACAAATAGGTGACGGCACTTTATCGATCGATATAAGGTCATGTCTATCGATCGATAAAGATTTAGGTACGATTATTCCTACTAACATGAACATATTTGCTACATTAATTCTCATTACCTATTAGACTAAATAACACTGGGGACAGTGTTGTTTAAGTCTGGGGCGGTATCTACTAACATTCTTTATTTTTATTGATATTTATATTTTACTTCCGTTTTTTACATCAAAAAAAAAAAAGAGTGTGTTTTACCAAGAAGGAAGTAATGATTATATTCAAACTTGTTACCTAACCACTTCTTAGCACCACTCTTAGATTTGTCGGTAACACAAAGTACTATAGATGCTAAAGTGGATCACCGATCACCTATGTCAACACTTTCATGATTGTCTCGAAGAACCAAAGCTGATTTCCAACCTAACCTGACATCTGCTGCTTGTCTTGGGGCTTGGTATACAAGGGATCGGAATCATCTTGCAAGTCTGGAAGGTAAAAGTCTCAAAAATTTTGGTTTCCTTGTTTCCTTCCTTCGGCATCCCCAGAAAATAAAAGATTGAAATGATTTCCTGAGAGACAGAGGGAGGGGTACATTACCTATGACCCCACTATTCTAAATCAAAGGAATGATCACACATTGTGGAAGCGAGGGAGAGGTAAATTACCTATGACCCCACTATTCGCCTACACTTTGTCAAAAGAGCTACAAAAAGTAGAAAGATCAATAAGATGAACAATAGTTGTTCATTGGGATTGATATAAAAAAAGAAAAGAAGAGAGAAATATTTGGATTCAGAGAAGGGGGATAAAGAAAGAAAGGGAACCAGGATGAGAATGCCTGAAACTTGTTTGAGTTGAATCCAAGTGTTCCTTGATCGATACTCCCAAGGTAAAGCCTACACCTTTATTTTTATGCACAAATGAAATAAGTGGAAGGGATAGACAGACAAGGAATGTTTAAGTTGATTGGCAAGATGTATTTGGCTGCTAAACTAGGATATTGCATAATGTATTTCTGGGAATTGATAGATATCTGATGTGGCTTGCAATGAGTAAAGAGGTGATGGTCCTAAGTATAGAGTTGTCAAAGCTTCCGCCTTTCAAAACTTTTCTAGACCAATGTTCTATTATTTGCTTGAGGACAAGCAAAATGATAAGTCTGGGGGAGTTGATATATCATGGATTTTACCAATTTTCAGCCATGATTTATATATGTTTTTGGAAACAAAAGGATACTTTTAGTGTCTTTTTAGAGCTTTTACAGGTTCAGGTACTCACTGGTGTAAAACATGCATTTTGGAGCTAAAATTGAGACTTTATGAAGATATGAGCAAAACGATGTTTAAGCTATCGACCGATGCACATTGAGAGTAATCGACCGATAGATGATTACCCGTATCGATCGATAATGCTGTTATGCATCGATCGATACATAAGTCATCCAAGAGATTAAATGAAGATTAGAAGCCCTAATTGCTTCACAAGAGTTTTAATAATTTACACATTAAGTCCCTGGCCGCCTGTAAGGCTATATTAAGAGGGTTTTGTACTAGTTTAGGTAGACAATCTTGGAGACCTTTTAGACCTAATAAGGAGAAGCATCTAGCTATCTTTTGAAGAGTTTTGATGGAGAGAGAGATCTGAAACTACAATTACAGAGAAGATCTTGAACTCCCTTTTTACTTATTGTTTCTTTTCATTATTATCTTAAAGTATTATTCAGAACATCATGACTTTGTCTCTCATGAATATTTTTGAGTAGTCTCTCTTGTTAGATTTAGGTTTCTTATTAAGGTTGACTCATGCATTGAATAGAAGCATTATTAGGGTGTTTAAAATATAGTTCTCAATCTAGTCATCAATGAATGCTAAGGCCAAGGATTGATCACCCTTACCTCTGATATTAGGGTAAATTTGGACAAGCGATAGCTTGGCAAATCCCCTAAGTCTAAAGTTAATTTAATGAAGATTGAATACCCCTTTCAAACTTACGTCTACAACTCGCGGGATGCGACATCGATCGACGTAGCGACAGCCATGTCGACCGATATAGCAGCATTAGCAACGATCGATAGTATCGACAGAAACATCAATCGATATTCCCTTCAGGTTATCGGACGATAGTCCTAACCCGAGATCCAGTGGAGTTAATCCTTAACCTCCTTAAATGTTTGAATCTAGAACTATGAATAATAAAAACCCTTTACAACTTGCATGTATGTCATACCCGAGAAAATACCTAAGTTTAACTACCTTCTTCCTTCTTAACAAATCAACCAATCAATCTAGCAATTATTTGCTACATTTTAAATTACTGTTTAAAATCTTATTGTCTAGCTTTATTTCGAAGACTTAATAATCTGCTGTGTAATTCTAGAGTCTCTGTGGGTTCGATCCCTAAGTACTACGATTGAACCTCTTATTTGAGAGAGTAATTCACTGCTTAGGGTTAAACATTTGAGTGATATTAGTAATATTTCCTCAAAAAAAAAAAAAGGAAAGAGAGACAATCGCAAATGAGGCGAGTACAAAATTAAGGTAAAGTAAACAGACCTTGTTAAAGATCCTCGACGCCTTCGCAAACGACGTATCGGCCGGTGCTCGGGACGATGTCTCGGCCGGGTTGAATTCAGAGGAGGGAGCCGAGAAGTCGATGAGATCCTCGATGTTGACGTCGTCGCCAAACATTCGACCTTGATCAATCGGAACTTCTCTTTCCTGCGGAGATCTAGACCTCTCCCTCTCTTCTGCACGATCAGCCTCAACACGACCATCCTGAGAAAAACCGGATGAATAATAGGAAACATCACGACGAACCCTTTTTAGAGAAAAGTATCCCAAATGAAGCGGACCGCCACGAAGAAGATTCATAACCTTCTTGAAATCTCCAAGTAAAGGCTTACGGGGTTTAGATACTACAAAACGCAAATCACACGAAACGGTTAAATACGGCAGAAAATATATGGATATATATATCACGCAAACGAAGTACCTTTCGTCGCCCATTCAGTCCTGAAAGAAGGAATGCAACTTTCTTCCACCAACGCGCTATCAATTTTGACATAGAAAGACCAATCGTTCCACTCGTGATCATTCGAGGCAAGCCCGCCGATGATCGTCATATCCCGCCGAGGGGTTAGGTAAAAATGGCCCCCTTGTGTGCGCTTGAACGCTAGCATAGCCAAAAGATAGTCCGCACCGACAGACATTCCGCGCTCGTAAGCTAGTACCAAAATCCCGACAAGATGCTGCAACCCGGTGGGACGAAGCTGGCTAAACAGTATGCCGAACCTATCCAGAAGCTCGACGATAACTCGCGGAATAGGGAACCATAACTGCCAGTTCAGCAGAAAGGCTTCGTAGCACATAAAATAACCCGGAGGTGGATTCTCGGCATCTCGACCCTTTACGGGATGGCAGAACTATACCGATTCGGGGATCGCACGAGAATTCCTCAAATCCATAAGGGAACAAATAGTACTCAAGCTCGGACTATCCGTGTTCCTCCGAAGCTTATCCCGCTTTGGTACCCAGAAACCAGCGAGGGAAACACCGGCAACGTCCAAAGCTGACCAATACTCCGAGAATTCATCCTCGCTCGGGGAAGAACGCCGAAAGATTTTCCTGGGAAGGGTGCAGCCATCGAAAACATCAAGGTTACTCAGGTCAAATATTGATGCACGAGCATGATCCGAAACTTTCCACTCGGAAGACATGTTAAAATCGAAAAAAGAAAGAAGATTCAAAGGAGAAGTAGAGAGATAAAACTCTTGAGCCTTAGATAAGTTATGGAAGGAATGAGTAAAGAACTTGGGGACCCATTCCATATACTTTCACTATTCGCCTTTGGACTTTTGGCCATTAAAGTTCCGCCTAATCCTACCAAACTTGAAAAACAAGTTCAAACCACTCGCAAGAACTCCACGATTGTTACAAGCTTGGGGGCTAACTGTTGGGGTCAAAATCGGTACGACAGAATCAGTAGCCAAAACATTCCATAAAAAATACTAAATACGTTTTATAAAACTCGAGAAGATACTTTATAAAAGTCATTTTATAAAACTCAAGAAGTTGTTTTATAAAACTCGAGAAATCGTTTTTCGAGAAGTCGTTTTATAAAACTCGATAAATCGTTTTATAAAATTCAAATAAGTTTCCAAACAAAGGAAATCCGCGGAAAAACTCGAAAATTGTTATCTCGAAAGAACGAAAAAAACGACGATTACATGATCGTCCGAGTTAAGCACAAAACTGTGAAAAAACCGCATCCGCCGTAAACAGCGAGCTGGTTCGGCCGAGAAAGGTGTGGGAACCGAGATTCACACTTGTCGATTTCCGTTAAATATGGAAACTTAGGAAAACCCTAATTTTCCAGAGGAACCGGATCTCTGCGAAAGCCAACGACAAGTAACCAAGAACGCGATTAATATGAGTAAATTGAAAGATATAAAAAGAAAAACGAGATTGAGAGCAAGAAGGATTCTTATTCCGAATTCGAGTAAGAACGGTTACAACGAAAGTTGCCTTAGCTGCGTGAGCCGTCGGCGAAATTCCTAGTTCTAGCAATCTATGACTAAAACCCTAGTTGAGACGCAGCTCGATAACGAAAATGGAAAATTGCCTAAATGCTAAGTTTGGTGGTGAAAGCTCTGAAAACTCGTCCTTTTGCTTCTGCCCTATGCCTCCTCCTTATATACTCCTCCTTAGGCGGTTTTAGTCTCTCCATTTTGCTCGAAACCGAATATTTCGGGAAATTTCCATATCTGTCGATCCTTCCTTTTCTTCTGTGGAAATCTTCTATTTATCTTCAAACTTGCCTTTTATTTTCCGTCGGTGAGTAGACCGTCAAAGCGTTATCGTATCTTCGGGTTTGATTTCGTTAGCGTCACGAGATGGGTTTTTATCGTGTTTTAGAACCTTTCGGGCCGTTTTACGATAAAAACCGTTTTACGACTTTAACGTGACCGTTTCCTGATCCGATGCCGTTTTTTACTATTCTCTCGACGTTTTTTATAATCTTAACGAAGAATCTCGGATAAATCGTATAGTTTAGGCGACGTTCGGTGGTTTCATTAACCGTTACCGTTTTATACGATTTCTTCGAGTTCTTTTCGGGAAAACGGAGTTTTACGGTTTTTATCGTAAAACTCGAACGATAGGACAGATCGAGACGAAACGGGAGACATTTCTACCGTGATTCGGAATACGATTGTGTCGAAGGACGTATGCCTTGAATCAAGGATGTGGGAGATCGAGGCTCGGGATGGTCGGCTCGACGTACGGCGAGCTAGTTCAGCTTGGCTAGGTCGCCATATGGCGAACTAGGCGAAAAGAACCAGTGGGGCAAAGTCAGCACCTCTTAGTTTGCCCAATGGCGATCTAGCCGGGACGGGACTACTTCGCCCATCGGCGAACTAAGCCGGGCCGGCTTAGTTCGCCGATGGGCGAACTAGTAGAGTGCCTCCTAGTTCACCCATCGGCGAACTAAGCCGGCTCGGCTTAGTTCGCCCGTGGGCGAACTAGTCGTGACTAGTTCTCGTTTTACGGCTGTTTCGGTTTTTTGCGGTTTCATAAAAAGATTCTTCGAGTTTTATAAAACGATTCTTCGAATTATCAAACACGATTCTCGAATTTATAAAACGATTCTTCGGGTTTAATAAAACGATTCTTCGAGTTTTATAAAACGATTCTCGAGTTTTATAAAACGATTCTTTGAGTTATATAAAACGATTCTCGAGTTTTATAAAACGATTCTTCGAGTTTTATAAAACGATTCTCGAGTTTTATAAAACGATTCTCGAGTTTTATAAAACGATTCTTCGAGTTTTATAAAACGATTCTCGAATTTTATAAAACGGCTTCTCGAGTTTTATAAAACGATTCTCGAGTTTTATAAAATGATCCTCGGGTTTTATAAAAAGATCTTCGAGTTTTATAAAACGGCTTCTCGAGTTTTATAAAACGATCTTCGAGTTTTATAAAACGATTCTTCAGGTTTTATAAAAAGATCTTCGAGTTTCATAAAACGATCTTCGAGTTTTATAAAATGGCTTCTCGAGTTTTATAAAAAGATCCTCGAGTTTTATAAAACGATCTCCGAGTTTTATAAAACGGCTTCTCGAT
>CAKOAT010378488.1:26911-106664 GCA_932364175.1 Eruca vesicaria subsp. sativa
AGCCCCAATCCGAAAGTAAACCTAGGTCTTGCCCTAAACCCAGCACACTGGTCGCTAACGTCTCAAGGCATGAATCGAGATCCTAAAGGCATGTCTCTTCGCCCACATCTAAACACTCGCGAAAATCGAAATCTCCCGAGTTAACGAATCGGACGATTTACACCGAAGAGTTAGGTATGAGATGACAACTCGTATTCTTTCCTCCACATCTAACATAAAGAACGAATTTCATACTTAGAAAATATTTTCTTATTAAAAGCATCCAAGTACACAACGCCCAGCGGTAGGGATTCAAAGCCACCAACGGCCAGTCCCGGAAAAACAACGACAAAATCGAAAAACTAAGAACATCACACATCAAAGTCATCAAAAGCGGAATGATCGACCTCGCCATCCATGTCCGGGATCTCAGGTCCAACTTCGTTCGAATCCGACGATACCACGATAGGGTCCCACTGATCCCACATATGCTTCCTAGGGTTGGCGGATCCGTTCTTCTTCTTCTCTCTCTTAGCTAGACGCTTCTTCTGCTTCGCAATCGCAGCCTCATACGAATAGTCCGGCTCCTGGGTAAAATGCAAACCCCCAACTACGCCCCGACACTCACGGAAATTACCATTCGCTCTTTGCGCATCTTCAAATTCCGCATAAAGAGGCACGAACCGCTCGCGCGAGCCATCAACTCCGCAGCGACCTCTCTTTTGCCTGCCCTACGAGCACGGCGAGCCATCGTGTCGGAAATTTCTAAGCTTCGACGGGATTCAGCTTCAAACTCTTCTCTCACACGAGCGGCCTCCTTTGCAGCCAAATCCTGGGCACGAGAGAACCTGGCATCGATCTCCCCTCTGATACGAACAGCCTACGCCTCTGCTGCTGCAGCCCTGGATTCGGCCCTGCGAAGCTCCGCACTATTCGCATTCACCGCCTCGCTCATAAAGCGAAGACCCTGCGAAACGGAATAAACATCCTTCGTAAAAACGTACATACAAAATTATAATAAAGAATAGGCAAACCTTGTTGAAAAGCCTCGACGCTTTCGCAAACGGTGTGTCAGCTGGCCCTCGGGATGACGTCTCAGCCGGATCAAATTCGGAGGGCGAAAAATCAATAAGATCCTCGATATCAATATCTTCGTTAGATGCCCGACCGCGGTCGATCAGAACTTCTCTATCCTGCGGAGATCTAGATCTTTCCCTCTCCTCCGCACCATCGCCCGCCTTAAAATCAGCATGACCGTCGCGAGAAAAACCGGACGAATAATAGGCGGCGGCACGACGGATCCTTTTCGGAGAAAAATACCCCCAATGAAGCGTGCCGCCGCGCAGAAGATTCATAACCTTCGGAAAATCTTCAAGCATCGGCACCGGAAGGGCAGGCATTGCGAAACAAACGAAAAAGTTAAAACCTATATCTACATAGATATGGGTATCACGTTAATGGAATACCGTTTGTCACCCGCGCAGCCCTAATCAAAGGAATACAACTCTCCTCCACCGATGCGCTGTCAATTTTGACATAAAAGAAACGTAAGGCGAGCTAAACCCGCTGGTTTGGCTCATCGTACGTTGAACTTGGTTCAGTCGAACCTGCTCGCGGTTTACGGTGGATGCGGTTTTTGCGGTTTTTGCTTAACTTGGGAAATCGTGTAATCGGCGATCGTTTCGTTCGTTCTTCCGAGATAACATTTCCAGGTTTTCCGTGGATTTCCTTTGTTCGATAAGTCCTTAGCATTTTATAAAATAACTTCTCGTATTTTATAAAACGTATTTTTATTTTTACGGAAACTTTTAGCCATTGATTCCGTCATGAACTATTTTGACACCAACAGTAAGCCCCCAAGTTCGCTAGAACCTTGAGCATCTAGCGTGAGGTTCTTGCGACTGGTTAGCCAGTTTTAGGTGAGTTAGGCGGAATTAATGGTTGGAAAGGTCCGTTTAAAGTGATCTTTCCACTCTCTAGGGAGCGGAAAGCGTTTAGGATTAGTGCTGCGCCTTGTGAAGGCTGCCTATGTACCCTATTGAAGGGATCAAGCCTTTTGTAGTTCGTTTTGGAGTTAAGGTTCGTATGACCTGTTTCCTAGAAAGACCTTTACGGTCTGGTTATGTGTATTGGACCTTTGCCGGCCTTGAGACTAGCCTCGTGGTCTGTTTGCTATGGCCAAGTGTTTCCGTTATAGTTTTTGGACTGGCCGTGTGCGGCTCTGAGTCCCTGCCGCTTTTGCGGCTTTATTATAAATCAGTTTGTGTTTTTAAGAGCGTGTTTTTCTTCGTATGAATGTAGAGGGAAGAATATGAGTTGATATAGAGGGAGGTCTGCAAGTTGTCGTCTCGCATTCCTTTTCCTTTGTAGATCGCCTTATTCGTTTGCTCGTTTTAGGATGTTTAGTAAATCGAGCTAGCGTTTAGATATAGACGAAGAGACATGCCTTTAGGATCTCGATTCATGCCTCGAGACGTTAGAGACCAGTGTGCTGGGTTTAGGGCAAGACCTAAGTTTACTTTGGGATTGAGGCTATGCGATGACTAGTTGGCTTTCAATTTGCCTGTTGCAATTTTAACCTGATTCCATACCGATTTAGAATCCGCTATAGGATCTCGGCTAATACGATTCGTCTGGTTGGATTTCTTTTATAGCGCTATTACCTTGTGTCAGGTGTTCGAGAGCTATCTCTGCGAGATAACTTAAGTTTGTTTAGGACTGTTGCGAGATTGTTGTGATCAGCAACAAACTTTTAGGTGATAGATGTTAGCTTTGTTTGGGCCTTAGCGAAGGATACGTATGTCAAGAAGTTTTGTATGTTTTATGGTCGCGGATGGACTGTTTGGTCTTCCAAGAAAGTAATTTTATCGAGGAAGGTATTTGTGTCGAAAAACTGTTCTTCAGGCGTCTGCGATGTCTCGCAATGCCAAAGATTGGTTTTTATTTCGTGTGTCGTGTTTCATGTTCGAAACGTTTGCGGACTCGAAGATGTTTCGTGGTATTGCGAGGTTTTTGTCTTAACCCTGCTTTGCAGAAACACTTTGATTTGTTTGCGGACATTCGCAGCCAAACTTACGTTCTTGTTTGGATGTTAAGTAGTTTGATGATTCGTGCTAGAGCAATTAGGACCGAGAGGTCGCGTAAGTTGTTTCCCCGAAACGAAGCGTTTTTAATTACGGTGCTTTGTGAAGTGTTGACCTTCCGAAATCTTTTTCATATATTTTAAGGATAACTCGTACGGCTTCACAAGCTCTGTTACGAGTCTTTTCTTACACGCCAGATTTTGTAGGCAACTCGCTTCGGAAATAGAGAGAATCGTGATAATACAGAACTTAGTTGATATTCGACAAGTTTGTATTATCTGTTGAATGTATTGGCTTGGCATGAAGGTTGTATTCAGCCGCACAGCCAAGGACGTATTTATTAGAGGATTAGACCATGACACTTTTGTGCAAGTCGGTTTGTAAACATAGCATTGAAGTGAAGCGTGATCGGACAAGAGACAAGTGGCGTTTGTCGAGCTTGATATGCCAAGTATGCCCGTGGTTATAAAAAACGTTTTTCCGTCTATTGTTGTTTTCTGTTCTCGATTTTTCTTTTTGCCGCAGATGTTCTTGATATTATTTCGTGACTCACTTGGTTCGACAGAAAATGAGAGCAATGCTTTGACGCCTAAAGATTTCTCGTATAATTTTTCGATTCTTATACAAAACTTGTTTTATCAAGTTGGAGAAAATCTTTATGACTTTGGCAAATCATTGAGTTTCACTCTGAAGTTTCGCAGAGATTTTCTAACCAGATGATTGCGACGAGAGATGCTGTATAGTCCTCGAGATTATTTCCCAGACGGTTTGGATAAGTCTTTAGCGTTTAGACGGTTCTTAGATTGTCGTTTTCTTTTGGGATGATTTTGACGACGCTTCGCTTTATCGAATAGTTTTCCGCTTATTTTTTCGATAGTTTGCTTCATAGAAAGCGTTTTCTTGATGCGAGGGAAAGATGTTCGACGAAAGAAAAAAGATAAGTTTCCTTTGAAGGATTGGGATGATCGGCAATCCGGGACGATTAAAGACCATGGTGGATTGGTGATGACTTGTAGTATGCCTGATTTACGAAAATTTCTAGGAGCGAGTCGGTTTTAAGACGACGTCAGCGTCTCTAGCTCCTTACTGGAAGAGTACATTTTGGGAACTTCCATACTGGAAGAATATATTTTTGTGACACAATATTGATGTCATGCATATAGAGAAAAACTTCTTTGAGAATATTATCAATACATTACTGAACGTCCCCGGAAAGACATAAGATAACAAGAACTCAAGGTTAGAATTACCTGCGTTATGTTGTAGAAGTGAGTTGCATATTAAAAACGACGGGAAAATTCCGGTTCCTATTTTTAGATTGTCAGCAGAAGTGAAGGCGTTCAAGTGGGTGGAACAAGATGTAAAATTTTCTGATGGATATTTATCAAATTTATCAAGATGTGTTTAGCAGGGACAAAAGTTTTATAGGATGAAGAGTCATGACTTTCATGTGTTTATGCAACGAATTCTACAATTTTCATTTGCGGAGTTATTTCCAAAAAATGTTCACGAAGCACTTGTAGGTAATACAATTCTCACTTAAATATAACATATATATCGAAGTTAAAAATATATTTTTTAATGTAACTGTAAGTATTTTCAGGTATTGGAGCATTTTTCAGTGATCTTAGCTCATGTACCTTAACTGAAGATATCATCTGAAAACTTGATGATAATATCCCGATCTTAGTGTGTAATATGGCGAAAATTTTTCCTCCATCATTTTTGACGTCATGGAACATCTAGTTCTCCATCTCCCATGCGAGGCATTGCTTCATGGACCGGTTCATAACTAATTGATGTATCCCTACGAACGATCCATGAAGCATTTAAAAGGAAATGCAAGAAATCTTGCACGGGTAGAAGGTTCAACAAATGTTGGGAGTTTGAAAGAGGAAACATATCACTTCACTTTGTACTACTTTGGGTCACAAGTCCGTGCACAAAAAAGGCTCCAAGCAGATATGATGATGGTGATGTTATGCCAACCTATATTGAAAAGGATGTTCCAGAAATATTCTGTTAGATTGGACGTCTACGTGCAAAACTAAAAGAAGTTCGGTGGTCGAGTACAGAAGACGCTCACAGTGCCCACACGTATATAATTCTTAACTTCGAGGAGATGCATGAGTTTGAACGGTAATTAGTTAAAATTACTATTTTTTTCTATTTATTTATATTATTTATATGACGATGGGTCCTTTGCAAAAAAATCGATTTTGTTGCCCAAGTTGAAGAAGCTATACCAGAAATATCAAGTAATGATCTCAACAAAAGGAAAGAACAACACTTTTTAAAGTGGTTAAAAACACATGTATACAAAGCACAATATAATTAATTATGATATTTTACTATTAATCCATTGTATTAATAAATATATAAATATTATGTACAGGATGATTATGATGATCCATACTATAGTGCGTGTGTTCATGAATTCATACAAGATCTAGTTGCTAAGGTGATCACAGAACCCATGTATTTCACTCAAGGTTACACGTTTCACACTTTGAGTATGGAAGTCAGCGAGCAACGGTGAATTATGGAGTATGTTTAAAAGGTGAAACAGATTTCTACGGAATCATACTAGAGATCATCGAAGTGGAATTCCCTGGTTTAGTGAAGATGAAATGTGTCCTTTTCAAATGCGACTAGTTCGACCCGACTAAGAATAAAGGTGTTGGGTACAACAAGTTTGGAGTTGTGGATATCAATCCTAGACGGAGGTACAAGAAATTTGAGCCCTACATTTTGGCATCTCAAGCAGGCCAAGTTTATTTCATTCCATAGCCGAAGATTAGACAATCTGGAACATCTTTGTTAGCCGCTAAAAAAGTTACACATCATGGTTTTGTAGTGAGTGATGAACAACCCCCTTTGCACGAAAATGCCGTGAATGAAGTGGAAGGGCCTGAATAACCTACAGATGAAATTTTACTTGTTGATCCGCAAAACCTACGAATGAAGATCTTCTAGATGATTTAGCGTACAAAGGCAATGAAGATGAATTTGAAGAAATTGATGACAGAGATGATGGTTTGGATGATGACGAGTAATAACATTATGTACACTCGTAACGTTTTGAGTTTGTATTGTATTTTATTTTTCAATATTAATAACATATTTTTTTGAGATTATGAAATTTGTAGTTTTGAAATGATATATTTGAAATTTAAAGTTTGTGGTTTGAGATTTGGTTTTTAAAGTTTGGGGTTTGGGGTTTTGGTTTAAAGGAATAAACAATAATAGTCCTTAATTAGTCGTAACATAACATCTAATTTACGATCATTTTTGATATATTGGTCACTATGTCCTATTATAAGGAAGGAGTCCCAAAGTAGTCGTAACATAACCTCTATTTTACCACCAAGTTAATAAATATGGTCCCTGTGTCGTTGTAAAGTTTTGTGGACCCAATGTAGGTGTAACTTAACATCTACATTACGATCAAACTTAACCTATAAATATGTTACCCTCCCGTTCGAAAATTGCACAACAAAAACAAAAAAAAAACATAAAAAAATTGTTTATAAAAATGTTTAAGATATTTGTGATAATATCTTATTCAAATGTTCCCATAGAGATTTATCAGAAGCCTGGGGATTCCTCTCAAATAACTGAATATATTGGTAACTTGAGACGAGTCCGCAGGACTCTGATAATTCTCTATGGGACATTTGGCATAAGCATTAAGAGTCGGATGTTCTCATAAACATTAGTTTTTTAGATATCTTAAAGTTTTTGTTAAGTAATTGGGTTTTTGGATACTTAATTAAGTTACGAAAACTCAATTACTTAGCTTTTTCGTAAATGAAATGTCGTTGTAACTTGGTTGTAAATAATTCGACCCTAATTGGTCGTAATTAACGTCTATTGACCTTAGTTGGTCGTAATGCAGACGTAAACTGGAGACCCTAAGTGGTCGTAATTTTATGTGGTCGTAATGTAGTCGTAACGTGGACACGTGTTGACCCTAATTGAGCATAAATTGTGGACCCTAATTGGTCGTAACACAATTTTGGTCGTAATGTTGAAGTCAATTACGACTACATTACGACGAAAGGAAAATCCCTATATAACCACGCGAGCGCAGATCCCATTTTGTTGCTTTTTCCTCTCTCTCACTACCCACCACTTTCCCTCTCTACATGTATGTTTTTTTTAAGTTTTAGTTTTAGATTTAGGTAGTTGGTTTAGATTTAGATGGTTAGCTAAGATTTAGGTGATTAGTTTAGGACGAAATTAGATTAGGTTTGGAATTATATTAGATTTACAATTAGTATTTGATTATTTTAAATTAATTATGTCTAACCATAATTTTTTTATTTGTACAAATCGAAGATATGTTAGGGAGAAAGAGATTAAGAAATCTTTCGGGGGAAACTCAACCTTCTTATGGAATACATTTATTGGTTCCTCGGATCCATCAGCTTTTAGATCCAGCACTGCATCTGCTCGGGAGTGTGTCTTGGAGACCGAATAGTAGGGTAGATCATCTTATGCACCTACTGCTCAGTATGTGCCTCCCCCTCTTCTGTTTGACCTTCCTCCATACTATCCTCAGCATGATCCTCCATATGATCCTCATCATGAGCCTCCTCCACACCATTATGAAGATCATCATCAGCAGTATGCCCCTCCTCCAGTAGCCCCCGCAGCTGCTCTGCTTCCTGCAGCTGTCCATCTGGATTTGCTTGTACCACTGGATGCTCTCTATGCGAGATTCACAGTGGAAGATCTTCTCTAGATGATGAGATGAGAAGGTTAACCTATTGTCGATCTAGATCGACCTCCCAACACGTTCTGGTAACTTTTGAATTTTTTTATTATTTAAATTTTTATTATATATGTTTATTAATCAAATTAATTAAATATATATATATATATATATATATATATGTATATGTCGATCTAATGTATTTTTAATTTTTTTGTAGGTTTCTAACGGACAATCGTCTAGGACGGAGCGTCTCAGACGGCATCAAGGCAAACTTCCAGGATCCGCATCCAAACTAAAAGCTTACACCGGACCATGTTCGGAGGACTTGGTACAAATGCTTTGCGGTAAGTTGTAATTATAAAATTTTATTTCTTATTTGAATTAATTTATTTTTAGATTCATTTGATTAGTAATTTATTATTTTAATTATTTTTTTGCAGCAAAAAGGGAATTGCTCTATTGCTGTCAACTAGAAGGTGAAGGAGGGGTTCAACGATAAGGCCAAGGATCACCTGAAGAATATTCTGGGCGATTGGAAGGAGAAGTGGAGGGTTCAGCATGATAACGCAAAACCCATCTACATCAGCCACCAAGTTTGGACTGGAAGGGTTACTGGAATTTGCCTAAGTCAGTTCGAACTTTGATCTGTTGCTCCAAGTCCCGATTGACGCGTGATTCTGAGGGTAATTTGCCATCTCCCCACACTTCTGGACAGACTCCAAACGGTGGGAAAGCCCTAGAAATTGTAAGTAGAACTTTTCTAATTTTTAATTTGTTTTTAAATTATTAGTAAATTTGTTATTCAATACATGAGTTTAATTTAAAAATTTTGTAGGCTGCTCGGGAAGCAGCACCCCCGTCTCTTGCCCGACTTTATAAGTTTACACACCAGCATTCTGATGGGACGTTTGTGGATCCTCAAGCAGAGAAGATCTACAAAAATGTTGAGGCTCGGATCCAGGAGGTCCAGACCCAGTTGTCGCAACAAGGCGAACCCGTCCAGTTAAGCACCATCGAACAAGACAAAATTTTTGAGGAGGTAAATTATTATTCAATAGTAATTATTAATTAAAAGTTTATATATGTACTAACTTAATTAATATTTTTGTCATTGAATGAAGGTTCTCCCGAAGAAGAGGGGATGGATGATCGGGATTGGTATGGTGAACGATGTACCGAGGGCTAGAGCTTAACATACTGCAAGACTGCATGAAGAGTCTCAGCTTCGGGACGAATTGACAAACGCCAACCAAGTCATTCCGACTTCCGGACGGACAACCAGACCAACAGGAACCACATTAGGGCCATGGCTGAGATGTTTGATATTTTTGCAGAAATAAACCCAGCCCTTGCAAAGATGTAGCAATCTAGACGTTCGACCATTAACCCCGATCAACCTCCAGAAGATCAGGCGAGTGCAGAGAAAAGAGCCGAGGAGCATTGTAATAACCCTCACGACCGGATTGAAAATTGATCGAGAAATATCTCGTTCGACCCGTTTGGAGTTGGTCCGACTGTTGGGCCCAAATATGGCCCGCTAGCTGAGACTAATGGGCTCGAGCGATAAGAGTTGACAATGGGCCACTGTAAGCCCATTGGCAATTAATCTTTTGGAAAAAGAGTTAAAAAGAAGCCGGAGGCTGTTTGCTAAGGAATGGACGTCAATAAACAGGTCACGGAGAAAAGCTCCGAACCTCATCTGCAAAGAGCTAACAGGAGTAGCTCAGGCTGGTTGCGCAGGACCCGGTCAAAAGGAGACTGTTGAGAATCCCCCAACTCACGGAGCAAATCTCGGAGGTTGGTTAGGATCGTTCAAACGTGGCTGAGAGCTATTTAAGGACGAGGAGGAGATCAGAGAAAGGGCTTCTGTCTCTGGATTCATTCATTCAACCATTTTTACTCACATTCTAGTTCACAAATCATTCTCATAATTCTTTGTAAACATCAGAATCATCTTTGTAATCATCTTTGTAATCATTCTTCGTCAAAAATATTCAATACAATCATATTCATTCTTTAAGTTCTAAACGGGATTCAGCCAACGTTATCTTCTCTCCAATCAACACCTGATCTAAATTAGGAAGTGAGTTTTATCCCTCACATTTTGGCGCCGTCTGTGGGGACGAGGTAATTGAATCCTTTACTCCGTAACTTGAGAATGGATCCATCCAACCAGGCAACGAACCCATCTATCCCTGATTCAGTGATCCAGATCCACGCCTCACCGAACAAAAGAGACTCGGATCTTCAGGACCCGGAGCCTCGATTCGCCGATCACCGATCCGAGCAACAGCCTCCGGCTAATGCTCAACCGAACCACACCACCACTGGAATAACTAACCCAAGGTCCTCCAGTGGAAACAGCTCCGGGGTAACAGCCCCCGAGAACCCTCAGCGTCAACCCGCTCCGAATCAATCGGAGGCTCAGCTATCTGAGATCCGTCGAATGATGGTGCAGTTAGTAGACAGAGTTCAAGAAAATGAGCGCATGTTGCAACAGCTAACTGCTCAGCAGCAACGATTTGAAGAGCACTGCTCCAGATAGGCAGGGACCTGTTCTCCAGACACCCTATGCTGGAACAGCTCCCGCATTTAAGCCACCTGTAACTAGCGCTATGGGAAGTAACGTAGCGACAACCAGCTCTATGCTTGATCGGGTTACTGACCAGAGCACACGCTTGCCACCTCCTCCACCTGTTTTCAGGTCCGGAGAAGGAATATCCTTTCCTTATGGGGGCAGAACATCGGCTTCGGCTTATCGGACTGGGAATGTAACCCTGAATCTGGGCGCTCATTAAAGGGCGGAAGCTGACCCCGCAGCTCACCCCACTGGTGACACTCATCAAAATAACCCAAGAGCTAGTGAGCAATTTAGCCAGGCAGCTGCCTGGAAGAATGACCAAACTCGACTCCGTCAGGAACCTGTTCGTCAGGTACCTAATAATGACCCAATTGTCCTTCCTCTAGAGGGACCTAAGGCTATTCCAGATATATGGAGCAAACTCATGCAGCTCTCCAAAAGTTGAATGCTCAAGTCCACAAGGCTACGAGCTCAGCTCCCGAAATCGAGAGTTTGATTGAGGAAACCCGTGGGACCCCATTCACGGACAGAATCGCTAGCTCTTACATAAAGGATACCCAGAAAATTAGGATTCCCGAGTATGATGGGACCTCAGATCCGAAGGCTCATTTGAGAGCCTTCTAATTAGCTATCGTGAAAGCTCATTTTACGAGAAAGGAATGTGAGGCAGGTTACTGCAGAACATTCGCCGATAACCTGGTCGGAATAGCTCTCGAATTGTTTTCCGGCCTCGAGCCGAACTCAATAGACAATTTCGACCAGCTGACCAATGCCTTTATGAAGCAGTATTCGACCCATATCCTCAAGCAAGCTTCCGAGGCTGACCTCTAGAAAATCAGACAAGGAATGGGAGACTCGTTACGGGTCAACATCGAGAAATTCAGAGCAGTAAGAACTAAGCTCTCGAATCCCAACGACCAAGTTGCTATCGAGGCCCTTAGAAGAGGTCTCTGGTACAAATCGGAACTCAGGTCGGAGCTAACGCTCAATCCTCCCCCAACTATCGACGATGCTCTTCAGAAAGCATCCAGATATATTACCTTGGAAGAGGAAACAGCCGCACTTGATAAAATCCATAAGAAATCTAGAATCACCTGAAAGATGAGGCCTTGGAAGCAAAATGACCCCTTAAAAAGGGGAGCTTCCGAAACAATTAGACCTAGGAAGAGCATTCTTATGCTATCGAAGAAGCCCAACATGATAAACCTGTTGCCGCGACAAGCAAAACCCCTTGGTCGAAGGGCTATGATGAGAACAAACACTGCTCTTATCACGATCAAAAAGGACACTCAACTAAAGAGTGTTGGGACCTCCAACGGCAGTTGGCAGCTAAATTTGCAGCTGGAGAGTTAAAAGACGTGGAACTCAAAAAACCACCTCCTTATCAGAAAAGAGGTCCCAGGATACCTCTTCGATACGCGAAAGGTCACCTGAGAAGGAGACAGACTCGCCACCGCCAGCTCCCAAGAAAAGTTGACATGATTCTCGGGAAATTTCCCCAGGGAAAAAACCTACAAACCGAGGCCCTTCTAAGCAAACCACCACCTCAATTGAGCCCTAGATCGAGGGTGGATTATATCCTCGGAGGGTCCGATATATGTCAAGACTCCGTTAATTCCATCAAAAGTCACGTACAGAAGGCTGTGTCCAATGCTCAGTTTAAGCCTCCCCAACCCTGAATCCAATACTAAGATTTCCTTATGGGAGAGCGAGACATCAGACCTCGACAGGCCTCACGATGACGCTTTAATTGTCACCCTGAACATCGCAGGCTACGAAGTGCCTAAGCTGATGGTAGACATCGGGATGGAAATAGACGACTATGAAATTATTGGTCAGAAAGCTAACCTAGTAGGCTTCTCCGGAGACACAGTTAGCTCCCTGGGAACCATAAAGCTCCCGGTCATAGCTGGCGGGATTATGAAAATGACCAATTTTGTAATTATCGACAGACCTTCTCCATTTCAGGCAATCCTAGGAAGACCCTGGATCCATAAGATGAAAGCAGTAGTTTCCACTTATCACCAATGCGTGAAATTTCCGACACCCGAAGGAATAACCACCGTACGAGGTAGCCAGAAAATCTCCAGGATCTGCTACTTGGGGGGATTCAGAATCCTCAAGGAATCACCCCAATAGCAATTACAGATCCAGGAACGTTGAGAGATGCAACAGAATATTCGAGGTCCCCCTAGGAACCTAACCGAACGAGTTGGCATCGACGATTCTGATCCTGAGAAACAGTGAACATCAGATCAGAGCTACCTCTCGAAACTAAAAAGGAGCTAATCGACTTCCTGAAAAGCAATGTCAAAACGTTTGCATGGACCACCAGTGACATGAAGGGTATAGACCCAAACGTCACCACTCATAAGCTCAATGTAGACCCTACTTTCAAACCGATCAAACAAAAGCGTCGTAAGCTGGGCCTCGTAAAAACTCAAGCCGTCAACGACGAAGTCGATCGACTTACGAAAGCATGGTCCATTCGAGAAGTGCATTACCCCGATTGGTTGGCTAACCCCGTAGTAGTGAAAAAGAAAAACGAGAAGTGGAGAATCTGTGTAGACTTCACCGACCTAAACAAGGCATTTCCTAAAGATAGCTTCCTGTTACCTCACATCGATCGCCTCGTTGAAGCGACAACTGGCCATCAGCTCTTGTCCTTTATGGATGCCTTCTCGGGGTATAATCAAATCATGATGAATCGTGAAGACCAAGAAAAAACTGCGTTCATAACCGAACGCGGAACCTACTGTTACAAGGTAATGCCATTCAGATTAAAAAACGCAGGAACTACCTACCAAAGGATCGTGAACGAAATGTTCGCCGGACAGCTCGGAAAAACCATGGAGGTATACATCGACGACATGCTGGTTAAATCTTCAGCTGGGGAAAATCACATCTCCCACCTAAAAGAATGCTTCGATATCCTCAACAAATACGATATGATACTCAACCCCGCGAAATGCATTTTTGGGGTGCCCTCGGTCAAGTTTCTCGGTTACCTCGTAACCGAAAGAGGTATCGAAGCCAACCCGAAACAAATAGCGACTTTCCTGGAGTTGCCAACTCCTAAGACAACCAGGGAGGTGCAAAGATTGACTGGACGGATCGCAGCTCTGAATCGATTCATATCCAAATCCACGGATAAATGCCTCCCGTTCTACAACCTTCTAAAAAATAATAAGAAGTTCCAGTGGGATGAGAAATGCGAGGAAACCTTTAAACAACTGAAAGCTTACCTCTCCGAACCTCCGATCCTATCCAAACCAGTAACAGGAGAACCATTGTACCTATACCTCGCCGTATCAACCGCTGCAGTTAGCGGCATGCTGATACGAGAAGAGCAAAATGAGCAAAGACCCGTCTATTACACAAGCAAAAGTCTAATAGACGCCGAAACTAGATACCCTACTGTGAGGGGTAAAACTCACTCTCTAGTTTAGGTTAGGTTTAGATTGGGAAAAGATAATCGTGGGCTGAATCCTGTTTGGAACTTGTATGAATGAATACGTTTGTTTATATTGATTTTGATGATAAAAAGAGTTTACAAGGATGATCTTGACGATCTAATCGAAAGAACAATGATTAATAGAGATCACTAAGAACAAAGTGTATTGGAGTCTTTTTATGTTGAATGAATCGAATCCCCCATCTCTGATCTCCTCTCTTCTTTAAATAGCTCTAGGTCACGTCCAAATTCTTCCAGCGAAGCCTCCGAGATTATCTCCATGAGTTGCGGGATTTGCAACAGCTTCCTCTTGACTAAGTCTTGCACGTTCTCCTTGAGCTGTTTCTCGTTAGCTGTTTGTAAATGAGGTCCTGAGCCTTTTATTCGTGACCTGTTTTTATCGATAGGTAACGACTTCATTTGATTCTTGTTTGAGGAAAGGCTTCCTAATGGGCTTATAATGTCCCGTAAATGACTTCAACTATTCAGCCCATTAACTCAGCTAACGGGCTAAATTCGGGCCCAACAGTTTCCCCCAGCTTTCGAGATAAGATCTGTTTTCTCGGAAGCTACAGCGTAACCGCCTGACCTCTTGTTCCTCGAGATAATGATTTCTTTACAATATACTCGAAGATTCGCGTGACCTTAATTCTACGGCCTGGATTTCGTTTGGTTAAATCAACGGTAGGGATTAATATATTTTGAATAATTTTAATCCCGATTTTCGAGGCTGGACGTGATATAAAGCTGTGGTTATTAACTGCGCTGTTTCTCCACCACCCCACGTCTCGATTTGATTCCCCAGGTAACTGTTCACTTTCTTCTTTAATTTACTGCGGTTATATTTGTTCCCGTTAATACTTCTAGGAATCCATAGTTTGAAAAAGATTTCATCCGAACCTTTCTTCGATTTCTTTGCATTTTTCTATTTTCCTCTGTCTATTATCATGACGAAAGATAAGGAAGGTACCGGAGAAACTGAACTCCCTGCCTCCGGTGCTCAGCTTATGAAGGTAAAACTGGAAATCGGTGAGAAGATGAAAAAGGGCGAGCCGAGCAAGAAGGGTAGGGACTCAATTGCTCTACGAGTTTCCAAGAGAACGAAGAATAACGACGGCTCAGGTGGGAGTACCCTCTTCGGATCTCACGTGCCTTCTTTGCTGAAGAGCCAGGAAGTTGTTAACCTGATGGTTCAGGCCGTAGGCCAGAATGATTTAGCCAAGGCCTGTAAACCCGACGACACTCCGGAGACTGCTCCGGAGGGATGGTTCTGTGTTCACGAGAAGTACATCACCAAATGGCATCTCAGATTCCCGCTTCCAGATCTCCTATTAGATCTTCTCGATCATTACCAGTTAGCTCTTTCCCAGCTCTGTCCCTCGGTTATTCGGGTGATTAATGGTTTCATCACCAGAGCTAAGGAAGAGGGGGTTGCCGTTGGTCTCCGTGGCCTAATGAGCCTCTACACAATTAAGGAGAGTGCCTCAAAAGATGGTGGTAGCGGCACCTACTATTTACCTGGCCGACCCAAGCTGGGCCTCTTTAAGTTTTCCGGCAGTGATGATGACTGGAGGAAGAAATATTTTTATGTTAAGATTGACCCTTTGACGGTTCCTGTGGGTCGTACCCTAAGGGTTTCTTGGTCCGATGCTTCCGGTTAGGGTCTTCTAGGGATGTATTTGTGTGTTTTGTTTCCTTTCCACATATTTCATTAACCGTTGATCCTTTTTGGCAGATATTGAAGAACCTGACAAGCTTACTAAGAAGCTTACTAGAGCTTTGTATCGTAAGCTGAAGCAGAGCCCTTGTACGTGGGGAGCCTTTACCACCTCACGCATAGGTGCAGCCAGGTTTCGTGAACGATACGGAGCCTCATTTCTGGATCCTATCCCAGCTGCAGGTTTAGAAAGTAAGTCGACTCTATCTTTCTTTCCAAACGTAATGGCTATATATTCAGAATTATTTGGTTTCAAACAAATTCTCTTTTTTTTTTTTTAGTTTCCGAAGGTAACTCGATCGTGTCTATTTCGACGGAAGCTAGTACCTCCGAGACCGAGAAAACCCAACAAGCTAAGATGCCTCTTCAACCGTCTTACCGCTCACGTGGCAAAGCAGTTAAAGCTGCCAGTTCCTCTCGAGGGAGTGAGAAGAACCATGGGAGTTCTTTTCTCAATCAGGTGCGAGATGTTCTCGATGATGGAGCTTCTCTTGTGATCAAAGATACCGCTGTTGTTGATGCTTTGAAGGCTCAGGAGGTTGCCCCCAAACCCGATTCTCAGACCAAGGAAACCGACCTTCAAGTGATCAAGGAGTCTTCCGAGATCGACCCTCCCAGATCTAAGAGGTCTCGGGTTGACCAAGTGGATAGATCGTCCAGGTCTTCCTCCTCCTCTTCGAGAGGTGGAACCGTGGGATGGAGTTTTACCCACTCGAAACCTGGCTCTGTCTTGGAAGATCCTTGGGGTTTGGCCACTTTGATGAGGCACATGAAGAGGACCGGTTGTTCTCTCCCTGCAATTAACAACATGACTAACCGAGAGGAGTACGTGGAAGTTGCTCATTGCATGGGTCAGGTGAGAGATCTCAAAACTTATTTTGTTTGTTTCTTTTAGTGAAACTGTTGATTGACGGCTGGTTTGTTTTATTTTCAGCTAGCTGGGGCCATCAACTGAGTCCAATTGAGCTTGGAGGACACGATCAACAACGCTCCCCGAGCAGGGGAATTAGCTCAGGTGACTGAAATGGTGAAGGCTACTAAAGAGGAGCTCGATCAATCTCGAGCTGGGATTGCTGAGCTCGAGAGTATGGTAGAAAGGTTTGGCTCGAAGGCCGATATTCAGGCTGGGAAGATCGAGAGTCAAGTTATTGATCTCCAAGTGAAGGGAAGGAGGATAGCCGAGCTGGAGGCTGCCAAGAGGGTTGCCGAGCAACATGTTCGAGAGCTGGTTACTTCGGCGCAGATCAGTCAGAAGAATAAGGAGGCTGAGGTGAAGCTAGCTATCCGTCAAGGGAATAAGGAGGTAGCTGATGCTTACAACAAGATCTTGACTTCTGTTAAGGAGAAGTTTGTCAAGAAGAAGGAATAAGTTAGCCTCCAGATTTATGCTCAGGAACTTCAGGCTAATGTCGTCCTTCTCGAGGAAATGTTGTCAAATGAGATCAAGAGCGTCGACGAGGAGCATCAGCGGCTGATGTCGTTGATTCCTGAAGCTACCGCTGCGTACGAGAAGGCTCAGGTGTCAGATTTTTCAGTAAGCAAGTTGTCCCTTCCTCAGATCTCAGANCAAATGAGATCAAGAGCGTCGACGAGGAGCATCAGCGGCTGATGTCGTTGATTCCTGAAGCTACCGCTGCGTACGAGAAGGCTCAGGTGTCAGATTTTTCAGTAAGCAAGTTGTCCCTTCCTCAGATCTCAGAGAGCTCAGGTACTTTTGAGATCAACACGTTTAATCTTTCCTTTTCCGGAGGATATGGTTCTAATTTTGGTCTGGTAAATCTGGCTTCAGCCCCAGTTGAGACAGTCGTAGGTGATGGTGAGAAAGATGCGGGTGATGGATCCTTGGCTAAGGAGCCGATTGCAAGTGAGGAAGAAAAAGATGATGGGAAGGATGCTGATGATATGGAAGTCTAGACGTCTTCCTCTTTCTTTTTTTTTTATGTTATGTCTTTATGTTTTCCCAGACTTTTCATCTGCCTGGTTTTCTTCTTTTGTTTAAGACTTGTGACCTGAGGAGGTCTTTAAACCTTTGCTGTGTTTAGGATCTTTGAATTTAAATAGCCTGGGGAGGCTTTTAAACCTTTATTTTATCCCGGTTTTTCTCTAAGTCATTTGACTAATGAACATTTTTATCTCTTATTTCGATGAATCCCTTAGTACAGATTCGAGTTCCTGAATGTGATTCTTTATTCCTTCGAACAAAGAATTCTAGAATAGGTTACGTTACCTCTCTACACGAGGCTTTGAGATTAGGTTGTCGAGACCTGACTTTGTTCGGGATTAGCCATACTTCGAGCTAATGATTTTGAAACTTTTGGTTGGATTCTTTAAAGAACATGTATTCGTTTATCTCATGCTTCGAGACCTTGGATTCGATGAAGGATTTTGGAACCTTGATATTGGAGTTCGTGTTCGTCAATATCTGACTTGGATGGTGGAATTTTAAGATTCCAGGTCTGGATTTATTTGGGACCTGGACTCATTTAAAGAATGTTCAGGTCCAACATGACCTGAATTTAGATAGTAGGGTTTTTTAAGACCTTAGGTCCGGGTTTGCCGGGACCTATTTTTAGATAGTAGGATTTTAGGACATTAGGTCCGGGTTTGCCGGGACCTATTTTAGATAGTAGGATTTTAAGACCTTAGATTCAGGTTCAGCGTGACCTGATTTCAGATAGTAGGATTTTAAGACCTTAGGTTCAGGTTCAGCGTGACCTGATTTTAGATAGTAGGATTTTAAGACCTTAGGTTCAGGTTCAGCGTGACCTTATTTTAGATAGTAGGATTTTAAGACCTTAGGTTCAGGTTCAGCGTGACCTGATTTTAGATAGTAGGATTTTAAGACCTTAGGTTCAGGTTCAGCTTGACCTGATTTTAGATAGTAGGATTTTAAGACCTTAGGTTCAGGTTCAGCGTGACCTGATTTTAGATAGTAAAAACATGAGACGATCGAATGTGAACGTTTTTATTATAACTCTGATGGAGTACATAATCATGGAGTTAATAGCTTGAGCTGGGTGTTCTGAACACGTGCCCCCTTGAGTGTGAAGATGAATATGTTGAGGTGAGATTGGGGCAGCACTCATAACGGAGTTGCCTACGTACCCAGTCAAGGGATCAAGCCAGACGTAGTTCAATAAATTTTAGGTACCTAATGGTAGTATCTTTTGAGATTCATGGCGTTCCATGATTGGATTTCGGGTACCCCGGTTCGTACCTTCATGAACTTGTAAACGCCTGGACGTATCACATGGATGATTCGGTAGGGGTCTTCCCAATTGGTCCCTAGCTTTCCAGCGTTTGGCTCTTTGGTATGGCTAAAACTTTCCTGAGTACCAGGTCTCCTACAACGAATTGCCGGGACCTGACCTTGGAATTGTAATGTCGGGCCATTGCTTGTTGGTAATTTTGAATGCGGAGCAAGGCTTGATCCCGTCGTTCCTCTATGAGGTCAAGGTGATCAGATAGGAGCTGATTGTTAGCTTCGGGATTTGCCGTGCAGAGCTCTCGACGGAGGCTCCCTGTGACAGTTTCGGCTGGGACGACGGCTTCCATCCCGTAGGCTAGGGAGAAAGGGGTTTCTTCCGTAGCTCTTCGTGGGGTGGTTCGGCAAGCCCAGAGTACTTCGGGTAACCTTTCGGACCACGAACTCTTGTCGATTCCAAGGCGTTTCTTGAGGTTTGCTAATACTGACTTATTAGCAGCCTCCGCCTGGCCGTTTCCTTGAGGGTACCGTGGTGTTGACATGGTGAGGCGAATTTTCCACTTGTCGCAGAAGTCTTTAAAGTCGTTGGATATGAACTGTGATCCGTTATCGGTTACGATTTCATATGGGACACCGTGGCGGCAAATGATGTCTCTCTATACGAGTCGTTCGGTTTCAACCTTAGTTACCTGTTGGAAAGCCTCAGCTTCTATCCATTTCGTGAAGTAGTATGTTAGGACTAGTAGGAAACGTAGCTTTTGCCTTCCTGTTCCGGATTCGACTAGTGGTCCTACGATATCCATGGACCATCTCATGAATGGGTATGGGGCGGATATCGAGGACAATTTCTCCAATGGCTGATGTATAAAAGGTGCGTGTCTAAGGCACCTGTCGCATGAGGACGAGTAGGTCTCGCAATCAGCGATAATGGTAGGCCAGAAATAGCCTTGCCTTTTGATTCGGATAGCTAAAGCTCTGCCACCGGAATGGTTCCCGCAGGAGCCGTCGTGCATTTCTTTCATGAGTTTGATGGCCTCGAGGCCGTGGACGCATCTTAGGTAAGGTCCCGATACGCTTCGTTTATAAAGGATAGATTCCAATATGCAGTATCTTGCGCTCCGAAATATACTGCATGATTGGAATCCTCCAGTCCTCTCTTCCTATGATTTTGTCGTGGAGGGAGGAGGGAGGTCCCGGCGCGGGATCAGGCTCTCGGTTGTTGTTGCGTCCGGAGGTTGTTCCCCTGGGGATGTTCCTTCAGTTAGGTTCGTCGGAACCTAGATCTGGAGGGACGTCTCCAGGTGTGTTATTTATTTCCGGGGCTGGGATTGTGTCCTCGGTTGGAGTTTCGGGCTCGGGGGAATATCTTGTTCTGCGAGTGCTTACTCTCAGGACAAGTGAGCTCGAAGGCTGGACTATGCCCCCGGAGGTGTGCTTTTGGAATTTGCGGGCTTTTGTTTTTGGGAACCAGAATGTGGTTAGGACTTGGGTTGCTGCTGATTCAGAGCAGCTACCTTCTGTTTGCTCTTTCGGTTTGCTATCGATCTCAGCTTTGTAGCTATGTCGATGCTAGGTTTTTCGATTCCTTCTACGGGTATGATTCGTTTTACCAGGGGATCTGATGTGGATGCCAACGCAGCCAACGCGTCTGCTGAGGAGTTCTCTCCCCGTGGGATTCTCGTTAGCTCGAATTTAATGAACTATTTAGTGAGGCTTTGTACCACTTCAAGGTATGCCCCCATTCTTTCGTCCCTGGTTTCATACTCGCCGTGGAACTGGCTAGCTACCAGCTGTGAGTCACTGTAGGCGTTCAGCTCTCGGATTCCGAGGCTTAGGGCGAGTCTTAGCCCTGCGATTAGTGCTTCATATTCGGCTTCGTTGTTTGAAGCGTTGAAGCCGAGCCTGTAGGATTGCTCGATGGTCTCTCCGGCTGACGAGGTCAGCCTTAGGCCAATTCCGGAACCTTGTTTTGACGAGGCTCCGTCGACGAACAGGCTCCATTCCGGAGCTTCGGCTCTTGGATCTAGCTGTTCAGATGATAGCTCAATGATGAAATCAGCGAGGACCTGAGCTTTTATGGCAGCTCGAGGTCTATATTCGATGTCGTATTCGCTGAGCTCTATGGCCCATTTGGCCAATCGTCCTGACTGGCTAGGGCTATGCAGGATTGTGCGTATTGGCTGTGAGGTCATTNAGGTCATTACCACGATCGAGTGTGATTGGAAGTAAGGTCGTAGTTTCCTGGCGGCTGTCACGACTGCCAGGGCTAACTTTTCCATGGTAGGATATCTGGTTTCGGCGTCTATTAAGCTTTTGCTCGTGTAATAGACAGGTCTTTGCTCATTTTGCTCCTCTCGTACCAGTACGCCGCTAACCGCCGCAGTTGACACTGCAAGGTATAGGTACGGGGGTTCTCCAGTTACTGGTTTGGATAGGATCGGAGGCTCGGTGAGGTAAGCTTTTAATTGTTTGAAGGCTTCCTCGCATTTCTCGTCCCACAAGAACTTCTTATTATTTTTTAGAAGTTTGTAGAATGGGAGGCATTTGTCAGTGGACTTGGATATAAATCGGTTTAAAGCGGCGATTCGTCCAGTCAGTCTTTGTACCTCCCTGGTTGTCTTAGGTGACATGATTTCCAGGAAGGTCGCTATCTGTTTCGGGTTGGCTTCAATACCTCTCTCGGTTACGAGGTAGCCGAGGAATTCGCCTGAGGGCACTCCAAAGGTGCATTTTGCGGGGTTTAGTTTCATATCGTATTTGTTGAGGATATCGAAGCATTCTTTTAGGTGGGAGATGTGGTTTTCCCCAGCTGAGGATTTAACCAGCATATCGTCAATGTACACCTCCATGGTTTTTCCGAGCTGTCCAGCAAACATTTTGTTCACGAGCCTCTGGTAGGTAGCTCCCNAGATTCTCCACTTCCCGTTTTTCTTTTTCACTACTACGGGGTTAGCTAGCCAATCGGGGTAGTGTACTTCACGGATGGACCCTGCCTTCGTGAGTCGATCTACTTCGTCGTTGACAGCTTGGGCTTTTTCGAGGCCTAGCTTACGGCGTTTTTGTTTGATCGGTTTGAAAGTAGGATCTACGTTGAGCTTGTGAGTGGTGACGTTTGGGTCTATACCTCTCATGTCGCTGGTAGTCCATGCAAATGTTTTGACGTTGCTTTTTAGGAAGTCGATTAATTCTTTTTTCGTTTCGAGAGGTAGTTCTGATCCGATATTTACTTGTTTCTCGGGATCAGAGTCGTCGATGCTAACTCGTTCGGTTAGGTTCCTAGGGGGACCTCAAATATTTTGTTGCATCTCTCGACCTTCCTGGATCTGTAATTGCTATTGAGGTGATTCCTTGAGGATTCCGAATCCTCCCAAGTAACAGATCCTGGAGATCTTCTGGCTACCTCGTACGGTGGTTATTCCGTCAGGTGTTGGAAATTTCACGCATTGGTGATAACTGGAAGCTACTTACTGCCTTCATCTTATGAATCCAGGGTCTTCCTAGGATCGCATGAAATGGAGAGGGCCTGTCGATGACCACGAAATTGGTCATTTTCATGATTCCCCCAGCTATGACTGGGAGCTTGATGGTTCCTAAGGAGGTAACTGTTTCTCCAGAGAAACCTACAAGGTTAGCTTTCTGACCGATAATTTCGTAGTCATCTATTTCCATCCCTTTCAGGGCATTATAGAAGATGAGATCGACCGAGCTTCCGGTATCAACCATCAGCTTAGGCACCTCGTACCCTGCTATGTTCAGGGTGACGATTAAGGCGTCATCGTGAGGCCTGTCGAGGTCTGACGTCTCGCTCTCCCAGAAAGAGATCTTGGTATTGGTTTCGGGATTGGGAGGCTTGAGCTCTAGAAACTGCCTTTCGCACATGGCTCTTGATCGAGTTAACTGAGTCTTGACATATATCGGAGCCTCCGAGGATATAATCCACTCTTGAGCTAGGGCTCAACTGAGGTGGGGGTTTGCTTAAGAGGGTCTCGATTTGTAGACTCTTCCCTTGGGGGAATTTCCCAAGAATCATGTCAACTCTTTTCTTGGGAGCCGGCGGTGGCGAATCTGTTTCCTTTTCAGGAGATCTTTCACGTTTTGGAGAGGTATCTCTGGGACCTCTTTTCTGGTAAGGAGGTGGCTTTTTTAGTTCCACGTCCTTTAGTTCGCCAGCTACGAATTTGGCTGCCAATTGTCGTTGGAGGTCCCTGCACTCCTCGGTTGACTGCCCTTTTCGGTCGTGATAAGAGCAGTGTTTGTTCTCATCGTAGCCTTTTGTCCAGGGGGTTTTGCTTGTCGCAGCAACAGGTTTTTTCTGTTGGACTTCAGCGACAGCATACGAGTGTTCTCCCTGGGTCTGATGGCTTCGGGAGCTGCCTTTTCTAGAGGGTCCTTTCGTTTCCGAGGTTTCACCTTTCGGATGATTCTGGGATTTCTTATGGATTTTATCCAGTGCAGCTGTTTCTTCCTCCAAGGTAATATATCTCGATGCTTTGTGAAGACCATCATCGATAGTTGGAGGAGGGTTAAGTGTTAGCTCGGACCAGAATTCTGATTTATACCAGAGACCTCTTCTAAGGGCTTCGATGGTAACTTGATCATTGGGGTTCGAGAGCTTAGTTCTAACTGCTCTGAACTTCTCGATATAGATTCGTAGCGAATCCCCCATTCCTTGCCTGATCTTCCAGAGGTCAGCCTCGGAGGCTTGTTTAAGGATATGGGTCGAGTATTGTTTCATGAAGGCGTTAGTGAGCTGATCGAAGTTATCGATTGAGTTTGGCTCGAGGCTCGAAAACCATTCGAGAGCTGTTCCGACCAGGTTCTCAGCAAAGGTCCTACAGTAACCTGCTTCGCATTCTTCTTTTGTGAAATGAGCTTTCACTATAGCTAAGCGGAAGGCTCTCAAATGAGCCTTGGGGTCTGAGGTCCCGTCATATTCGGNACAGTAACCTGCTTCGCATTCTTCTTTTGTGAAATGAGCTTTCACTATAGCTAAGCGGAAGGCTCTCAAATGAGCCTTGGGGTCTGAGGTCCCGTCATATTCGGGAATCCTAATTTTTCGGGTATCTCTTATGTAAGAGCTAGCGATTTTGTCTGTGAATGGGGTTCCACGGGTTTCCTCAATCAAGCTCTCGATTTCGAGAGCTGAGCTTGTTGCTTTATGCACTTGAGCGTTCAGCTTCTGGAGGGCTGCGTGAGTTTGCTCCATGTATCGGCGAATAGCCTCAGGTCCTTCTAGAGGAAGGACAGTTGGGTCTTTGCGAGGAATCTGATGAGAAGATTCTTGATGGAGTCGAGTGTTGCCGTTGTCCCAAGCGTTAAGTGGACTAAATCGCTCATTAGCTCTAGAGCCACTTTGAGGGACGTGACCCGGGGGGTGAGCTGTGGGATCAGCTTCCGTCCTCGGGTTGTCTCGATTAGGGGTCGCGCCTCCATTTTGGTAAGCTGAAGTCGGTGCCCTGCCCCTAGGAGGGGGAGACATTCCTTCTCCAGACCTAAAAATAGGTGGCGGTGGTGGCAATCGGGTGCTGTGTTCGTGAACCCTATTGGGTGCTGAGCTAGTCGTCGCTA
This sequence comes from Eruca vesicaria subsp. sativa, assembly GCA_932364175.1. Classification (NCBI taxonomy): domain Eukaryota; kingdom Viridiplantae; phylum Streptophyta; class Magnoliopsida; order Brassicales; family Brassicaceae; genus Eruca; species Eruca vesicaria. Next base: position 51,219 of record CAKOAT010378488.1, read on the forward strand.
TGTTACTTCCCATAGCGCTAGTTATAGGTGGACTAAATACTGGGGTTGTCCCAGTATGGGGTGTCTGGAGAACAGGCTCTTGCCCATTATGAGCAATGCTGTTAGGGGAAAAATCTAAGCGTCCGCGAGGGAACGTGGGTTCGGTGAGTCGATCTCGAAAGGCGGTTCCTGAGCCTTGACGTTGCGATGGATGAGTTGTCTCGGTTAGAGATCTGGTCACCTCTTCGAACCGTTGTTGCCGGGCAGTTAGCTATTGCAAGGTACGCTCATTATCTTGAGCTCTTTCTACCAACTGCACCATCATTCGGCGCATTTCGGATAGCTGAGCTTCCGAATGATGCGGAGCGTGTTGACGTTGAGGGTTTTCAAGGAGCGTAGCCCCGGTGTTGTTTCCACTGGAAGACCTTGGGTTAGCTATCCCAGTTCGGCTCAGTTGAGCATTAGCCGAAGGTTGTTGCTCGGATCGGTGATCGGCGGATCAAGTTTCCGGATCCTGAGGGTCCGGGTCTCTCCTGTTCGGTGATCCGTCGATCTGGATCACGGGATCCGGGATGGATTGGCTCGTTGCCTGGTTGGAAGGATCCATTCTCAAGTTTCGGAGTGAAGGATTCAATTATCTCGTCCCCACAGACGGCGCCAAAATGTGAGGGGTAAAACTCACTCTCTAGTTTAGGTTAGGTTTAGATTGGGAAAAGATAATCGTGGGCTGAATCCTGTTTGGAACTTGTATGAATGAATACGTTTGTTTATATTGATTTTGATGATAAAAAGAGTTTACAAGGATGATCTTGACGATCTAATCGAAAGAACAATGATTAATAGAGATCATTAAGAACAAAGTGTATTGGAGTCTTTTTATGTTGAATGAATCGAATCCCCCATCTCTGATCTCCTCTCTTCTTTAAATAGCTCTAGGTCACGTCCAGATTCTCCCAGCGAAGCCTCCGAGATTATCTCCATGAGTTGCGGGATTTGCAACACCTTCCTCTTGACTAAGTCTTGCACGTTCTCCTTGAGCTGTTTCTCGTTAGCTGTTTGTAAATGAGGTCCTGAGCCTTTTATTCGTGACCTGTTTTTATCGATAGGTAACGACTTCATTTGACTCTTGTTTGAGGAAAGGCTTCCTAATGGGCTTATAATGTCCCGTAAATGACTTCAACTATTCAGCCCATTAACTCAGCTAACGGGCTAAATTCGGGCCCAACACCTACTATGGAAAAATTAGCTCTGGCAGTTGTAACAGCAGCCAGAAAGCTACGACCTTATTTCCAATCGCACTCAATCGTCGTAATGACTTCACAACCAATACGCACGATTCTGCATAGCCCTAGCCAATCGGGACGACTAGCTAAATGGGCCATAGAACTCAGCGAATATGACATCGAGTATAGACCCCGAGCAGCCATAAAAGCTCAGGTCCTCGCCGATTTTATCATCAAGCTATCGTCCGAACAACTAGACCCGAGAGCTGAAGCTCCACAGTGGAGCCTGTATGTTGACGGAGCCTCATCAAAACAAGGCTCCGGAATCAGTCTAAGACTGACCTCTTCAGCCGGAGAAACCATCGAACAATCCTACAGGCTCGGATTCAACGCTTCAAATAATGAGGCCGAATATGAAGCACTAATCGCAGGATTAAGACTCGCCCTAAGCCTCGGAATCCGAGAGCCAAACACTTATAGTGACTCACAGCTAGTAGCTAGCCAATTCCACGGAGAATATGAAACAAGGGACGAAAGAATGAGGGCATCCTCGAAGTCGTCCAAAGCCTCACTAAGCAGTTTGAGCTGACAAGGATCCCACGAGGAGAGAACTCCTCGGCAGATGCGTTGGCTGCTTTAGCATCCACATCAGACCCCCTCGTAAAGTGGATTATACCTGTAGAGGGAATCGAAAACCCAATTATCGATATAGCTACCAAAGCTGAAACTGATAGAAAACCAAAAGAGTAAAAGGAAGTTAGCTATTTCGAGACAATAGCAAGCCAAGTTCTGACAACATTCTGGTTCCCAACAACTAAAATTCACAATTTCAAAAACCATACCTCCGGGGGCACGACCCAGACCCAGGACTCGCATGTTTATACAACAGCCACTCCCTCTGACATTGGAGGTACCTCCGGGGGCACGACACAGACCTGAAGATATTCCTCGGAATTCAGACTCCCTTGAGCCTAACCCAAGGAATATCTCCAGGGGCACGACCTCTGGCCACAATAACACTCAGGAACCTGAGTCCAAACAGGAACCTCTGTTGTCTCTTCATGACAAAATCGTAAGAAGAGAAGACTAGAGAATACCAATTATGCAGTATATCTCGGAGGGTAAGGTCCCCCCCCCCCCCNGGCCCCCCCCCCCCCCAAAATGGGAAGCTCGAAAACTCAAAGCGTTACGCACAAAATACTGCATAATGGAATCCACCCTTTATAAACGAAGCGTGTCGGGACTTTACCTAAGATTCATCCATGGCCTCGATGCTATCAAACTCATGAAGGAAATGCACGAGGGCGCCTGTGGAAACCACGCCAATGGCAGAGCCTTAGCTATCCGAATCAAAAGACAGGGCTATTTCTGGCCTACCATTATCGCTGATTGTGAGGTCTACTCATCTTCATGCGAAAAATGCAAGAGGAAAGCAAGAAGAGGAAAGAAAAAATATCCTCGATATCCGCCCCATACCCGTTCATGAGATGGTCCATGGATATCATAGGACCGCTAGTAAAATCAGGAAGAGGAAAGAAAAAGCTACGCTTCCTTTTAGTCCTAACAGACTACTTCACCAAATGGATAGAAGCTGAAGCTCTCCAGCAGGTAACTAAAGTCGAAACCGAACGACTCGTATGGAGAGAAATCATCTGCCGTCACGGCGTCCCATACGAAATCGTAACCAATAACGGGTCACAATTCATATCTAATGACTTCAAAGCATTTTTCGACAAGTGGAAAATTCGTCTCACTATGTCGACATCTCGATACCCTCAGAGAAACGGTCAGGCGGAGGCTGCTAACAAGTCGATATTAGCAAACCTCAAGAAACGTCTCGGAATCAGTAAAATTTCTTGGTTTGAAAGACTACCTGAGGTGCTTTGGGCATGCCGAACCACCCCATGAAAGGCTACGGAAGAAACTCCTTTCTCCTTAGCCTACGGGATGGAGGCTGTCGTCCCAGCCGAAACCATCATCGGGAGCCTCCGCCGGGAAATCTGTACATTTAACCCCAAAGCCAATGATCAGCTCCTATTAGATAACCTCGATTTAATCGAGGAACGGCGAAACCAAGCCTTGCTTCGCATTCAAAACTACCAACAAGAAATGGCCCGACATTACAACTCAAAAGTCAGGTCCCAACAATTTATTGTAGGTGACCTAGTACTTAGAAAAGTTTTCAATCATACCAAAGATCCGCATGCTGGGAAACTAGGAACCAACTGAGAAGGTCCCTATCGGATCATCCACATGGTACGACCTAGCGTTTACAGGCTCCTGAAGGTACGAACCTGGGTACCTGAAATCCGATCATGGAACGCCATGAATCTCAAGAGATACTATCAATAGGTACCTAAACTCTCTGAGCTACGTTAGGCTTGATCCCTTGACTGGGTACGTAGGCAACTCTGTCATGAGTGCAGCCCCAACCTCATTTCAGCATTCTTTTCACCATAGCCAAAGGGGGCATATGTTTAAAAACACATAGCCAGACAGCAACTGTATGATTGCTACAACACGATGTATTCTATAAAAGTTATCAATGAAGCGATTGCATGTAAACATTTTCAAGTTCCTTGAAACAAATCCAGGTCCCTACGAACCTGGACCTAAGGTCTTAGAATCCTTCAAACAAATCCAGGTCCATGCGAACCTGGACCTAAGGTCTTAAAATCCCACAAAGGAACTCAGGTCCTACGAACCTGAACCTAAGGACTTAAAATCCTTAGTAAATTCGGAAGTCTTGAAAACTTCCGAATGAATCCAGATTTACGTGAATCTACCCTTAATGGCCTTAAAAGCTCTTTAGAAAGAATTTAGATCCCTAAAGATCTTAATCTAATCTTGAAGATCCAGGAACTCATTCCTGATAATCTCACGACCAATCACAATCGAAATCACTGTGACCTCTAAGGTCACAAGGTCAGCTGTTAACAAGATCCGCGATCTGGTTCCGGAAAGATCACATGAATCCCATACTTAAAAAGTCATAGTACATGACTCGAGTTTACACTTCAAAGTCAAACAAATCCAGGTCCCCACGAACCTGGACCTAAGGTCTTAAAATCCTTCAAACAAATCCAGGTCCCTACAAACCTGGACCTAAGGTCTTAAAATCCTTCAAACGAATTCAGGTCCCTACGAACCTTGACCTAAGGTCTTAATATCCTTCAAACAAATCCAGGTCCCTACGAACCTGGACTGTTGGTGTCATAATCGGTCACGACGGAATCAATGGCTAAAAGTGTCCGCAAAAGTAAAAAAAAAATGCGTTTTATAAAACTCGAAAGATCGTTTTATAAAACTCGAGAAATCATTTTATAAAACTCAAAGATCGTTTTATAAAACTCGAAGATCGTTTTATAAAACTCTAGAAGCCATTTTATAAAACTCGAAGAATCGTTTTATAGAATTATAAGATTGTTTTATAAAACTCGAAGATCGTTTTATAAAACTCGAAGATCGTTTTATAAAACTCGAAGATCGTTTTATAAAACTCGAGAAGCCGTTTTATAAAACTCGAAGAATCATTTTATAAAATTCGAGAATCGTTTTATAAAACTCGAGAAGCCGCTTTATAAAACTCAAAGATCGTTTTATAAAACTCGAGAAGCCGTTTTATAAAACTCAAAGATCGTTTTATAAAACTCGAGAAGCCGTTTTATAAAACTCAAAGATCGTTTTATAAAACTCGAAGATCGTTTTATAAAACTCGAGAAGCCATTTTATAAAACTCGAAGAATCGTTTTATAAAACTAAAAGATCGTTTTATAAAACTCGAAGATCGTTTTATAAAACTCGAGAAGCTGTTTTATAAAACTCGAAGAATCGTTATATAAAACTCGAAGATCGTTTTATAAAACTCGAAGATCGTTTTATAAAACTCGAAGATCGTTTTATAAAACTCGAAGATCGTTTTATAAAACTCGAAGATCGTTTTATAAAACTCGAAGATCGTTTTATAAAACTCGAAGATCGTATTATAAAACTCGAAGATCGTTTTATAAACTCGAAGATCGTTTTTTAAACTCGAAGATCGTTTTATAAAACTCGAGAATCGTTTTACGAAACCGGAAAAAACCGAAACAGCCGTAAAACGCGAACTAGTCGCAACTAGTTCGCCCACCGGCGAACTAAGCCAAGCTGGCTTAGTTCGCCGTTGGACAAACTAAAGACTTCCTGGACGTCCCGAGCCTCGATCTCCCGCATCCCCAATTTGAAACTTATGTCTTTCGACACGGTCACATTCTTAACCGTATAAGCCGAGAACCTATCGCGGATTCTAAATCGGTATGGAATCATGTTAAAATCGCAACAGGCAAAACGAAAGCCGACTAGTCATCGCATAGCCTCAATCTGAAAGTAAACCTAGGTCTTGCCCTAAACCCAGCATACTGGTCGCTAACGTCTCAAGGCATGAATCGAGATCCTAAAGGCATGTCTCTTCGTCTATATCTAAACGCTCACTCGATTATCTAAACATCCTGAAACGAGCAAATGAATAAGGCGATACACTAAGGGAAAAGAATGCCAGACGACAACTCGCGGACCTCCCTCAATATCAACTCATATTCTTCCCGCTACATTCATACGAATAAAAACACGCTCTTAAAAACGCAATCTGATTTTTCGTAAATCCACAAAAGCGGCAGGGACTCAGAGCCGCACACGGCCAGTCCAAAAACTTTAACGGCCACGCTCGGGCAGACCAAACGGCCTACGAGGCTAGTCTCAAGGCCGAGAAAGGTCCAGATGCCATCAACATCAATATGCTCGATAATTCCTACACGACATATAACTAGACCGTAAAGGTCTTGCTAGGAAACAGGTCATACGAACCTTAACTCCAAAACGAACTACAAAAGGCTTGATCCCCTCAAAAGGGTACGTAGGCAGCTTTCACAAGGCGCAGCCCTAATCTTAAACACATTCCGCTCCCTGGAGAATGGAAATATCATTCTCAATGGACCTTTCCAACCATTAATTCCGCCTAATTTAACTAAAACTGGCAAAACCACTCGCAAGAACCTTACGCTAGAAGCTCAAGATTCTAGCGAGCTGGGGGTCTAACTGTTGGTGTCAAAATTAGTCACGACGGAATCAATGGCTAAAAGTCTCCGCAAAAGTAAAAATAAAAATACGTTTTATAAAACTCGAAAGATCGTTTTATAACACTCGAGAAATCATTTTATAAAACTCAAAGATCGTTTTATAAAACTCGAAGATCGTTTTATAAAACTCGAGAAGCCGTTTTATAAAACTCGAAGAATCAGTTTATAAAACTCAAAGATCGTTTTATAAAACTCGAAGATCGTTTTATAAAACTCAAAGATCGTTTTATAAATCTCGAGACGCCATTTTATAAAACTCGAAGAATCGTTTTATAAAACTCGAGAATCGTTTTATAAAACTCGAGAAGCCGCTTTATAAAACTCAAAGATCGTTTTATAAAACTCGAGAAGCCGTTTTATAAAACTCAAAGATCGTTTAATAAAACTCGAAGATCGTTTTATAAAACTCGAAATGCCGTTTTATAAAACTCGAAGAATCGTTTTATAAAACTCAAAGATCGTTTTATAAAACTCGAAGATCAGTTTATAAAACTCGAAGATCGTTTTATAAAACTCGAGAAGCCGTTTTGTAAAACTCGAAGAATCGTTTTATAAAACTTGAAGATCGTTTTATAAAACTCGAAGACCGTTTTATAAAACTCGAAGATCGTTTTATAAAACTCGAAGATCGTTTTATAAAACTCGAAGATCGTTTTAGAAAACTTGAAGATCGGTTTATAAAACTCAATGATCGTTTTATAAAACTCGAAGATCGTTTTATAAAAATTGAGAAGCCGTTTTATAAAACTCGAAGAATCATTTTATAAAACTCGAAGATCGTTTTATAAAACTCGAAGATCGTTTTATAAAACTCGAAGATCGTTTTAGAAAACTTGAAGATCGGTTTATAAAACTCAAAGATCGTTTTATAAAACTCGAAGATCGTTTTATAAAACTCGAGAAGCCGTTTTATAAAACTCGAAGAATCGTTATATAAAACTCGAAGATTGTTTTATAAAACTCGAAGATCGTTTTATAAAACTCGAAGATCGTTTTATAAAACTCGAAGATCGTTTTATAAAACTCGAAGATCGTTTTATAAAACTCGAAGATCGTTTTATAAAACTCGAAGATCGTTTTATAAAACTCGAAGATCGTTTTATAAAACTCGAAGATCGTTTTATAAACTCGAAGATCGTTTTATAAACTCGAAGATCGTTTTATAAAACTCGAGAATCGTTTTACGAAACCGCAAAAAACCGAAACAGCCGTAAAACGCAAACTAGGAGGCCCTTGACTAGTTCGCCCACCGGCGAACTAAGCCGGCCGGCTTAGTTCGCCGTTGGACAAACTAAAGACTTCCTGGACGTCCCGAGCCTCGATCTCCCGCATCCCCAATTCGAAACTTATGTCTTTCGACACGGTCACATTCTGAACCGTATAAGCCGAGAACCTATCGCGGATTCTAAATTGGTATGGAATCAGGTTAAAATCGCAACAGGCAAAACGAACGCCGACTAGTCATCGCATAGCCTCAATCTGAAAGTAAACCTAGGTCTTGCCCTAAACCCAGCATACTGGTCGCTAACGTCTCAAGGCATGAATCGAGATCCTAAAGGCATGTCTCTTCGTCTATATCTAAACGCTTACTCAATTATCTAAACGTCCTGAAACGAGCAAAGAATAAGGCGATACACTAAGGGAAAAGAATGCGAGACGACAACTCGCGGACCTCCCTCAATATCAACTCATATTCTTCCCGCTACATTCATACGAATAAAAACACGCTCTTAAAAACGAAAACTGATTTTTAGTAAAGCCGCAAAAGCGGCAGGGACTCAGAGCCGCACACGGCCAGTCCAAAAACTATAACGACCACGCTCGGCCAGACCAAACGGCCTACGAGGCTAGTCTCAAGGCCGAGAAAGGTCCAGATGCCATCGACATCAATATGCTCGATAATTCCTACACGAAATATAACTAGACCGTAAAGGTCTTGCTAGGAAACTGGTCATACGAACCTTAACTCCAAAACGAACTACGAAAGGCTTGATCCCCTCAAAAGGGTACGTAGGCAGCCTTCACAAGGCGCAGCCCTAATCTTAAACACATTCCCGTCCCGACTAGTTCGCCCACCGGCGAACCAAGCCGGCCAGCTTAGTTCGCCGTTGGACGAACTAAAGACTTCCTGGACATCCCGAGCCTCGATCTCCCGCATCCCCGATTCGAAACTTACGTCTTTCGACACGGTCGCATTCTGAACCACGGCCGAAACGTCTCCCGTTCCATCTCGATCCGACCTATCGTTCGAGTTTTACGATAAAAACCGTAAAACTTCGCTTTCTTGACAAAGAACTCGAGGAAATCGTATAAAACGGCAACGGGTAAACGAAACACCGAACATTGCCTAAACTATACGATTTATTCGAGATTTCTCGTTGAAATCATAAAAACGCGTTTTTAATAAAAACGTCGAGTAAATCGTAAAAAATGCGGTTTTAATAAAAACGTCGAGTAAATCGTAAAACCTTATGATTAGCTCGAGGAATTTACTAAAAACGGCATCAGATCGGGAAACGATCCCGTACAAAGTCGGAAAACGGATTTATCGCAGAACTGCCCGGAAGGTCCTAAAACGAGATAAAAACCCATCTCGCGATCTTAACGGAATCTAACCCGAAGATACGATAACGTTTTGACGGTTTACTTGCAGGAGGAAAATAAATGTCAAGTTTGAAGATAAAAGGCAGGTTTGAAGATAAAAGACAGGTTTGAAGAAAAATAGAAGATTTCCGCGGAAGAAAAGGAAGGATCGAGAAAAATGGAAAATTCCTGATATAGTCAAATCTGGGCGAAATGGAAAGACCGAATGGCCAAGGCGAGGAGTATATAACTAAGAGGTCTAGGGCAGAAGCAAGGTACACGAGTTTTCAGAGCTTTCACCACCAAACATAGCATTTAGGCAATTTTCCGTTTTCGTTATCGAGCTGCGTCTCAACTAGGGTTTTAGTCTTAGATTGCTAGAACTAGGAATTTCGCCGACGGCTCACGCAGCTAAGGCAACTCTCGTTGTAACCGTTCTTACGCGAATTCGGAATAAGAATCCTTCTTGCTCTCAATCTCGTTTTTCTTTTTATATCTTTCAATTTATTCATATCAATCGCGTTCTTGGTTACTTGTCGTTGGCTTTCGCAAAGATCCGGTTCCTCTGGAAAATTAGGGTTTTCCTAACTTTCCTTATTTTACGGAAATCGACAAGTGTGAATCTCGGTTCCCACATGGACCTAAGGTCTTAAAATCCCTCAAACGAATCCAGGTCCCTACGAATCTGGACCTAAGGTCTTAAAATCCTTCAAACTAATTAAGGTCTCCGTGAACCTGAACCTAAGGTCTTAAAATCCTTCGAACGAATTCAGGTCTCTGTGAACCTGAACCTAAGGTCTTAAAATCTTTCAAACTAATTTAGGCTTCCGTGAACCTGAACCTAAGGTCTTAAAATCCTTCGAACGAATTCAGGTCTTCGTGAACCTGAACCTAAGGTCTTAAAATCCTTCAAACTAATTGAGGTCTCCGTGAACCTGAACTTAAGGTCTTAAAATCCTTCGAACGAATTCAGGTCTCCGTGAACCTGAACCTAAGGTCTTAAATTCCTTCAAACTAATTCAGGTCTCCGTGAACCTAAACCTAAGGTCTTAAAATCCTTCGAACGAATTCAGGTCTCTGTGAACCTTAGCCTAAGGTCTTAAAATCCTTCAGATTAATTCAGGTCTCCGTAAACCTAAACCTAAGGTCTTAAAATCCTTAGTAACCTCAATGGTCTTAAAATCCTTTAAACAAGATAATTTCAGGTTCCCAAAGAACCTCAATCTAAGGTCTTAAAACCCTTAACAAAACTCAAGGTCTTAAAATCCTTCGAAAACAAATCCAGGTTCCCAAAGAACCTCAATCTAAGGTCTTAAAACCTTAACAAAACTCAAGGTCCTAAAATCCTTCAAAAAAAATATAATAAATTCAGGTTCCCAAAAACCTCAACCTAAGGTCGCAAAACCCTTAGCAGCGTTCGAGATCTAAAAGAAATCACAAGTAAATTAAGGTCCCAGAAACCCATTCTCGGGACCTCTCGCTAAAAGGCTACGGGACCTGTTATCAACAGGCTCCCCGACCTTCACCCGAAAGTTTCCTAGACCTCGTGTCTAACGACAACGGGACCTGTTACTAACAGGACCCAGAATCCTTCGTTCAAGGAAGTAAAGACTTCTACTTAGACGATCGAGTCCGTACTAAGGAATTCATAAAAACATCGACGAAACCCTTAGCGAAAAAAGTTTGATCTCAGTCAAGATCAAATTAAAATCTTTATAAGTCGAAGGCAAAATAAAACGAAACAAGGATTTAAAAGCCTCCACAGGCTACTTAAGTTCAAAAATCTTAACAAATTAAAGGTTTAAAGGCCTCCTTAGGCCACAAGTCTTAACAAAGATAAAAAGAAAGCCCATTGGGCAGAAGTCTTGGGAACACGAAGACATAATCGCTATCTCAACAAAGAGATAGAGATCAGGCGGTTTAGCTTTAGCTTTCGAGAAAAGAGGTCTCATCTCGAAAGCTGGGGGCAACTGTTGGGCCCAAATATAGCCCGCTAGCTGAAACTAATGGGCTCGAGCGATAAGAGTTGACAATGGGCCACTGTAAGCCCATTGGCAATTAATGTTTTGAGAAAAGATTTAAAAAGAAGCCGGAGGCTGTTTGCTAAGGAATGGACATCAATAAAACAGGTCACGGAGGAAAGCTCCGGACCTCATTTGCAAAGAGCTAACAGAAGTAGCTCAAGCTGGTTGCGCATGACACGGTCAAAAGGAGACTGTTGAGAATCCCCCAACTCACGGAGAAAATCTTGGAGGTTGGATAGGATCGTTCAAACGTGGCTGAGAGCTATTTACGGTTGAGGAGGAGATCAGAGAAAGGGATTCTCTCTCTGGACTCATTCTCATAATTCTTTATAAACATCAGAATCATCTTTGTAATCATTCTTCGTCAAAAACATTCAATACAATCATATTCATTCTTTAAGTTCTAAACATGATTCAGCCCACGTTATCTTCTCTCCAATCTAAACCTGATCTAAATTAGGAAGTGAGTTTTATCCCTTACACCGACCAGTATTAAAATAAAATTGACCGGGTGAATTAATGTCTTGACTGGACTGTCATGTGATCGAAAGACCTTCTCTAGATAGTTCAGGTCGAGTATTAATTAATATGGTTGATTTTAATTAAGCTGGACGAGTTATCAAAACCAGAGCGGGGGTTAGTGATCGAGAAGTGTTTGGTCAAAAACTGTCTGAAATTATCAACCAGTCTAATAATTGTTTCAGACCCGTTTTATGCCTTCTCCTCTCCAGTCTTCTTGCTTGCTTGCTTGCTTAGTAATTAATTCACATGACTTGCACCAGTGTGCTTGCTCTCCTTCTTAGTAAATTAAAACAAAAAAAATGGCTGGAAAGATTTTTTCATGAGAAGGAAAGTGTGAGCTGTTTGATGGACGGTAAATGCTGAAGTAGCTCTCCACCTGTCCACTCTCAGCCTTGCTTTGAGCTGAGTGAAACCCACCTCTGAACCAACCCCTCAGCTATTTATCTCCTTCATTAAGCTGCTTGGTCGTCCATTGCCTGCAAGAAAAATCAGAGAGAGAGATGAGAGAATATCTGTGAGAAAAACTCATGGAAAATGCAAAGAAAATTCATAAGGGATATCTGAGCATGGACGACCCTTTCTCAGCCTCTTGTTTCTTTAATCAGTGTGCTCTGGTATGATTAAGAGATGAAGTCGTGGCGTCCTGAAGTTAAGAATCACCCATGTTCTTTAGACTATGATTTTGATCGGGTTGTCGTCGTTTCATCTTGGAGTTGAGAGCACCATATCTTTAGTCTTTGATTTTAATCGGTCAAGACATGAGCATCTTTGAGAAAGAGTGAAACCGAATTCATCTAGCTTTGAGTAAAAACCGATTGTCAGTGAGAGTGGTCGGATCAGACGGATCCTTGTTCTGGTTCTGAACCGAGACTGATCCAGAGGTGGAGTGTCCTTAGCATGAGCTCATGTCTAGTCTTCCTTAGCCAATCTCATGGATTAAAGGTGAGTCTAGATAGATGTTGATGAGTTATGAATGAGTATTACATGAATGAGTATTTAATATTGAGACTGATAAGCAAAGTCTTTTAATCTCTAATGAAATGTGAAGTGTTTACCTTATGTAAAAACTTAAGAATTATTATGAATTATTATTTGAGGTTTATCCTGAGCCTTAGTACTTGTTCTCAATTTATAATATCTATAAGTATATAATTACGTATATGTGTAAGAATCATGTGAAGTCTTATTATATTCACTATCCCTAAAGTCCCCGCATTACCGTGACTTGATCTTGCGAATGGAACAAGATCATGAAGACACGATGATGGGGTAGCAACCTGGAGACCGTGTACTGCATGACGATGCAGTCTCGAATGTTCATTAAAATATTCGAGGATAATGGTAATGCTAACTCACTAAGCTCAGTTAGCCTTTGTGGTTTATTGAGTTTATTATATATATATATTGTATTTATAAATGATGAAGTGATTGGTGGGTGACGTGGAAGTGATGCTTAATATAAGATTCATATTGATAAAATGATAAGCCTTATATATTTGTATTAGTTATGGAATATATTTCCACTGCATACAAATGTTGTCGATTGCTCGAGATATGTATTGGGGTATGGGATTAGACTCACTGGGTAAAATAGTTACTCATGACTCATTTGTAATGCAGGTAACCAGTAGACGGGAGATTTATTATCCTTGCAAAGTAGTTCTGATATATCTAATGTATAAAGTTTGTTAACTGAAAACCTCGAGGTTAATCATTAACGTTTTGTAAAAATATTATATAATGTATAAAGAATGTTTCTTTCAAATACGGGTTCCGTATGATATTAGTCCTTATCCGGACGAACCAACTATTGGGTACTACAATGTCGGGTTGCAAAGCCTCGGGTCGTACATAATAGGATATGTGTACTTAGGCGATTCGCTTAATGTATCTGGATTTGTTCTGGGAACTTTGGGTTAATCGTTTATGTGCACATTGTGGCTTCTTTGGTTTGGTTTAAGTTACTAGTTATCTGCTGTCCATGTTCTTGTTTGATTGTTGCCGGCTGGTTTAGTCAACTTGTACTAGATCGGGGGTGTCACAAAGGTGGTATCAGAGCATGGTTATGCGATGCTTGAATGGGACTTGTTTCAAATGTTTTTCATGTCAAAATGAGTTGCAAGGATAACTAAGATATGCTGGCTAGGTCCTTCATCTTAGGATAGATAGTCATGGGTTTACCTTACTGTTATCTTTCATAGTAGATGCAACAAGACAACCTCGACAAGATGGAGTGTACTTACCGATTTTTATATCTTCATGCTCGGGTTTTCTACCACCATGCTGGTATTTGGTATTGTCATGCTTTCTTGCCGCGCTTTCGAGTCCTAGTATGGATACTGATATATCAAGGAGATATGTGGGACAGAAACGACACATCAAATACATCACCGGCCCATGTGTTATCGATGTCAAGGTGGCATTATTGAAATAATTGGGCTTATAACGATCCGACGGCACATGACCATGAAGATAGACTTATTCTCCCGACTTCTTATGTCGATTCAGTTTATTTTCAGCCATACCAGCACCATAGCCTAAGGGCCTGACTGATTCAGCATTTGTTTCAAGCTTAGCACCATTGACAGAGATGGTTCAACAGTAGTACAAGATGATGGACGCACCAGCACCACTCTATTTCCAACAAGACATCTTGAAGCTTATGATATAAAGAAGTTGTTGTGACCACAATATACTACGAGGGACTACTGTGGGAACCGAAATCCACATACTGTCAATAAATTGTAAAAAAGGAAACTTCGGGAAAACCCTAAGTTTCCAGAGGAACCGGCTATCTGCAGAACCGCACAACGAAGATTAAGAAAACGATAAACTTAGAATTTTTAAGAGAATAAACGAAATTGAGAGCAAAGAGGTTCTTCTTCCGAATCTGCGTAAGAACTGGTACAAAAAGAGTAGCCGAAAAGTCTAAGAACTGAAAACGGAAATATTTCTAAATGCTAATTTTTGGTGGTGAGAGCTCTGAAAATCGTGTCCCAGCTTCTGCCCTATGCCTCCTCCTTATATACTCCTCCATAGGCGGTTTTAGTCTTTCCATTTTGCCCGAAACCGAATATATCGGGAATTTTCCATTTCTGTTGATCCTTCCTTTTCTTCTGCGGAAATCTTCTATTTATCTTCAAACTTGCCTTTTATCTTCTGTCCGCGAGTAAACCACCAAAACGTTATTGTATCTTCGGGTTTGATTTCGTTAATATCGCGAGATGGGTTTTTATCGTGTTTTAGGACCTTTCGGGCCATTTTACGATAAAAACCGTTTTACGACTTTATACGAGACCGTTTCCTGATCCGATGCCATTTTTACAATCTTCTCGACGTTTTTTTATTAAAAACGCGTTTTTTATGATCTTAACGAAAAATCTCGGATAAATCATATAGTTTAGGCGATGTTCGGTGTCTTGCTTAACCGTTACCATTTTATACAATTTCTTCGAGTTCTTTTCGAGAAAGCGGAGTTTTACGGTTTTTATCGTAGAATTCGAACGATAAGTCGGATCGAGACGAAACGAGACACGGCCGTGGTTCAGAATATGACCGTGTCGAAGGACGTAAGGTTTGAATCGGGGATGCGGGAGATCCGGGAGATCTCTAGTTCGCCTGCTGGCGAACTAAGCCAAGCTGGCTTAGTTCGCCAGCAGGCGAACTAGTTGGAGAGTGCCTAGTTCGCCAGCTGGCGAACTAAGCCAGCTTGGCTTAGTTCGCCAGCAGGCGAACTAGTAGTGACTAGTTCGCGTTTCGTGGCGGTTTTGGTTTTTCGCGGTTTTGTAAAATGATTTCTCGAGTTTTATAAAACGATCTTCGAGTTTTATAAAACGATCTTCGAGTTTTATAAAACGGCTTCTCGAGTTTTATAAAACGATCTTCGAGTTTTATAAAACGGCTTCTCGAGTTTTATAAAACGACTACTCGAGTTTTATAAAACGATCTTCGAGTTTTATAAAACGGCTTCTCGAGTTTTATAAAACGATCTTCGAGTTTTATAAAACGGCTTTTCAAGTTTTATCAAAAGATCTTCGAGTTTTATAAAACGGCTTTTCGAGTTTTATAAAACAATCTTCGAGTTTTATAAAACGGCTTCTTGAGTTTTATAAAACGATCATCGAATTTTATAAAACGGCTTCTCGATTTTTATAAAACGATCTTCGAGTTTTATAAAACGTATTATCGAGTTTTATAAAACGGCTTCTCGAGTTTTATAAAACGATCTTCGATTTTTATAAATCGGTCTTCGAGTTTTATAAAATGGCTTCTCGAGTTTTATAAAATGATCTTCGAGTTTTATAAAGCGATCTTCGAGTTTTATAAAACGGCTTCTCGAGTTTTATAAAACGATCTTCGAGTTTTATAAAAAGATCTTCGAGTTTTATAAAACGGCTTCGAGTTTTATAAAACGACTTCTTGGATTTTATAAAACTATTCCTTTTGTATTTTTACGGGGAGTTTTGGCTATTGATTCCGTCGTACCGATTTTGACCCCAACAGTTAGCCCCCCAGCTCGTGAGAATCGTGGGGTTCTTGCGAGTGGATTTAGCTCATTTGGCTAGTTTGGTAGAATTAGGCGAAACTTTAATGGCCAAAAGTCCAAGGGTGAATAGTAAAATTCTTCCCTATAAGTATATGGAATGAGTTTCTCAAGTTATTCCCTCATTTTCCATAACTTGCCTAAGTCTCAAGAAGTTCTCTCTCTACTTCTTCCTTTGGATCCCCTCTCTTTCGACTGTCCAATATGTCTTCTGAATCGAGAGTTTCAGATCATGCGCATGCATCTATCTTCAATCCGAGCGACCTTGATACCTCGGGCGATTGTCCTCTTCCCGGCCCGATCTTTCAACGTTCTTTCTCGACGGAGGAGAAGTTTTCGGAGTATTGTTTAGCCTTGAAGGCCGAGAAGGTGCCGCCTTCGAGTTTTTGGGTTCCGAAGAAGGATAAACCTCGGAGGAGGGCAGCTGGCCATAGTGCGAGCACTGCCAGTTCCCTCAGAGATATGAGGAATCTCCGTGAAATTCCTGAGTTAGTCCAGTTTTGCCTTCCCGTCCCAGGCCAGGATGTCGAGAATCCGCCCCCGGGTTATTTTCATGCTATGAAGCCTTTCTGTTGAACTGTCAGCTATGGTTCCCTATTCCTCGAGCCATTGTCGAGTTTTTGGATAGATTTGGCGTAACGTTCGGCCAACTACGTCATGGCGGGTTATAACACCTCGTCGGGATTTTGGTGTTAGGCTGTGAGCGCAGGATGTCCCTTAATGCGGACTATCTTTCGGCTATGTTGACATTCCAGGGAAGAAATGACGGCTTTTATTTAGCTCCTCGGCGGGACATGACGGTCATTGGTGGGCTCGCCTCTAATGAGCATGGTTGGATCGAGGGATTCTTCTACGTCCAAATCGACAGCGCGTCCGTGGAAGAGGACTGTATTCCTTTGTTCAAAACCTATGTATAGGTTTTGACTGTTTTCGCTTGTTTTGCAGTGCATTCCCTCCATAGGCCGCTGCTCGAGGATTTCCCAGAGGTCATGAATCTTCTTCGTGGCGGCCCACTTCATTTGGGATACTTTTCTCCGAAAAGAGTTCGTCACGCCATTGCCTATTATTCATCTGGTTTTTCTCGCGATAGTCATACCGAGTTCGAGGCGGGTGATGATGCAGAGGAGAGGGAGAGATCTAGATCTCCGCAGGACAGAGAAGTTCCGATTGGTCGTGGTCAAGCATTCGATGGCAATATCAATATCGAAGATCTTATTGATTTTTCGGCCTCCGAATTTGACGCGACCGAGACGCCACCCCGAGTCCCGGCCGACACGCTGTTTGCGAAGGCGTCGAGTCTTTTCAACAAGGTTTGTCTATTCTTTTGTCACTATTTATATATATCGTTTTTTTTTATAAAGGATGATGTTTTCGTTTTACAGGGTCTTCGTGTTATGAGCGAAGCGGTGAGCGCGAACAGTGCGGAACTTCGCAGAACCGAATCTAGGGCTGCAGCGGCGGAGGCAGCGGATGTTCATATCAGAGAGGAGATCGATGCCAGTTTCTCTCGCGCCCAGGATTTAGCCGTAAGGGAGTACGAAGCGGAATCTCGTCGAAGCTTAGAGCTTTCCGATGTGATGGTTCGCCGTTCTCGTAGAGCGGGAAAGAGAGAGGTTTCTGCGGAGTTCATGGCTCGCCGTGAGCGGTTCGTACCTCTTTATGCGGAATTTGAAGATGCGTAAAGGGCGAATGGCGATTTCCGCGAGTGCCGGGGCGTACCCGGGCGTTTGCATCTTACCCAAAAGTCGGACTATTCGTATGAGGTTGAGGTTGCGAAGCAGAAAGCGCGTCTGGCTAAGAGAGAGAAGAAGAAGAACGAGTTCGTCAATCCTGGGAAGCGTATGTGGGATCAGTGGAGTCCCATTGTGGTGTCGCCGGATTCAGTCGAAGTTGGACCTGGGATATCGGATGTGGATGGTGAAGTCGATCAGTCTGCGTTCGGTGACTTCAATGTGTGATGTTATTAGTTTTTCGATTTCGTCGTTGTTTTTCCGGGTGGTGTGTACTTGAAGGCTTTCTAATAAGAAAATATTTTCTATGTATGAAATTCTTGTTTTGTTTTAGATGTCGAGGGAAGAATACGAGTTGTGATCTCGTATCTAACTCTTTGGTGTAAATCGTCCGATTCGTTTAACTCGAGATGTTTCGAATTTCGCGAGTGTTTATATGTGGGCAAAGAGACATGCCTTTATGATCTCGATTCATGACTTGAGACGTTAGCGACCAGTGTGCTGGGTTTAGGGCAAGACCTAGGTTTACTTTCGGATTGGGGCTATGCGATGACGGCTTTCGTTTTGCCTGTTGCGATTTTAACCTGACTCCATACCGATTTAGAATCCGCGATAGGTTCTTGGCTTATACGATTCGTATGGTTGGAATCGAGCATCTCACCGGGAAAATTTTCTAAGTTGCAAGGAAGTGCTGACCAAAAATTTGGATTTCTTTTATAACGCGCTATTTTATCCAAGTCGGATGTATGCGGACCGATAGGTCGATGCGTTTGTTTAGGACAGCTAGCGTGCTCGACGGGGCCAATCGCCGAGCGTTCATGTTTTTATAGTCGTAGACGGACTTGGGGAAATATTTTTCTTGAGAGTTTAGGCGACGTCTCGCCAGTTCTTTCCGAAAATATTTTGATATGAAAGTTTTATAAAAACGATTAAACAGTTGTTACTGCGGAAGTGACTTTCCGGATGTTTGGAATTTTTGTTGCGTTTTCGATAGTAGCGGACATATTCTAACTTTGTCTTTATTAAAAATTTCGAAAGTTTTTCGATAACAAAGCGAATTTTTTTAAAAAAAAAAAATTTGGGAGTATACGAATACTCGTATAGTCACCCACTCCCCCCCCCCCCGTTTTGGAAGGGGGGATAGTAGCTGAACTCGTCTTTAGGCGAGCTGCCTACGTATTCCTTTCGGAAATCAAGCCATCTCGTAGTTCTGATTGTTTGCGCGAGTGTGCTTACTAGGCTGTCGCAGACTTCTCGATCGCTTCAGTTGCGGGATCGATGTCTTTGTCCGGGATTGTCTCCTCCGGCCGGGTGGAAGCGATAGGTGCGGGAACTTCTGGTTTCTCGACCGTTGCTTGCTTTGGTTCGTTCTCTGCGGGCGGTGGAAGAGGACTGTATTCCTTTGTTCAAAACCTATGTATAGGTTTTGACTCTTTTCGCTTGTTTTGCAGTGCCTTCCCTCCATAGGCCGCTGCTCGAGGATTTCCATGAGG
The DNA here is from genome assembly GCA_932364175.1 of Eruca vesicaria subsp. sativa. NCBI lineage: Eukaryota > Viridiplantae > Streptophyta > Magnoliopsida > Brassicales > Brassicaceae > Eruca > Eruca vesicaria. Next base: position 70,430 of record CAKOAT010378488.1, read on the forward strand.
TCATGAATCTTCTTCGTGGCGGCCCACTTCATTTGGGATACTTTTCTCCGAAAAGGGTTTGTCGCGCTATTGCCTATTATTCATCTTGTTTTTCTCGCGATAGTCATACCGAGTTCGAGGCGGTTGATGATGCAGAGGAGAGGGAGAGATCTAGATCTCCGCAGGACAGAGAAGTTCCGATTGGTCGTGGTCAAGCGTTCGATGGCGATATCAATATCGAAGATCTTATTGATTTTTCGGCCTCCGAATTTGACCCGACCGAGACGCCACCCCAAGTCTCGGCCGACACGCTGTTTGCGAAGGCGTCAAGGCTTTTCAACAAGGTTTATCTATTCTTTTGTCACTATGTATATATATCGTTTTTTTTATAAAGGATGATTTTTCCGTTTTACAGGGTCTTCGCGTTATGAGCGAAGCGGTGAGCGCGAACAGCGCGGAACTTCGCAGAGCCGAATCTAGGGCTGCAGCGGCGGAGGCAGATGCTGTTCGTATCAGAGAGGAGATCGATGCCAGTTTCTCTCGCGCCCAGGATTTAGCCGTAAGGGAGTACGAAGCGGAATCTCGTCGAAGCTTAGAGCTTTCCGATGTGATGGTTCGCCGTTCTCGTAGAGCGGGAAAGAGAGAGGTTTTTGCGGAGTTCATGGCTCGCCGTGAGCGGTTCGTACCTCTTTATGCGGAATTTGAAGATGCGTAAAGGGCGAATGGCGATTTCCGCGAGTGCCGGGGCGTACCCGGGGGTTTGCATCTTACCCAAAAGTCAGACTATTCATATGAGGTTGAGGTTGCGAAGCAGAAAGCGCGTCTGGCTAAGAGAGAGAAGAAGAAGAACGAGTTCGTCAATCCTGGGAAGCGTATGTGGGATCAGTGGAGTCCCATTGTGGTGTCGCCGGATTCAGTCGAAGTTGGACCTGGGATATCGGATGTGGATGGTGAAGTCGATCAGTCTGCGTTCGATGACTTCAATGTGTGATGTTATTAGTTTTTCGATTTCGTCGTTGTTTTTCCGGGTGGTGTGTACTTGAAGGCTTTCTAATAAGCAAATATTTTCTATGTATGAAATTCGTGTTTTGTTTTAGATGCAGAGGGAAGAATACGAGTTGTCATCTCGTATCTAACTCTTTGGTGTAAATCGTCCGATTCGTTTAACTCGAAATGTTTTGAATTTCGCGAGTGTTTATATGTGGGCAAAGAGACATGCCTTTATGATCTCGATTCATGACTTGAGACGTTAGCGACCAGTGTGCTGGGTTTAGGGCAAGACCTAGGTTTACTTTCGGATTGGGGCTATGCGATGACGGCTTTCGTTTTGCCTGTTGCGATTTTAACCTGACTCCATACCGATTTAGAATCCGCGATAGATTCTTGGCTTATACGATTCGTATGGTTGGAATCGAGCATCTCACCGGGAACAATTTCTAAGTTGCAAGGAAGTGCTGACCAAAAATTTGGATTTCTTTTATAGCGCGCTATTTTATCCTAGTCGGATGTATGCGGACCGATAGGTCGATGCGTTTGTTCAGGATGGCTAGCGTGCTCGATGGGGCCAATCGCCGAGCGTTCATGTTTTTATAGTCGCAGACGGACTTGGGGAAATATTTTTCTTGAGAGTTTAGGCGACGTCTCGCCAGTTCTTTCCGAAAATATTTTGATATGAAAGTTTTATAAAAACGATTAAATAGTTGTTACTGCGGAAGCGACTTTCCGGATGTTTGGAATTTTTTTTTGCGTTTTCGATAGTAGCGGACATATTCTAACTTTGTCTTTATTAAAAATTTCGAAAGTTTTTCGATAACAAAGCGAAATTTTTTTTAAAAAAAAAATTTGGAAGTATACGAATACTCGTATAGTCACCCACTCCCCCCCCCCCCCCCCGTTTTGGAAGGGAGGATAGTAGCTGAACTCGTCTTTAGGCGAGCTGCCTACGTATTCCTTTCGGAAATCAAGCTTTCTCGTAGTTCTGATTGTTTGCGCGAGTGTACTTACTAGGCTGTCGCAGACTTCTCGATCGCTTCAGTTGCGGGATCGATGTCTTTGTCCGGGATTGTCTCCTCCGGCCGGGTGGAAGCGATGGGTGCGGGAACTTCTGGTTTCTCGACCGTTGCTTGCTTTGGGTCGTTCTCTGCGGGCGGTGGCGTGACCTTTGCCCGTTTTGGTTTCATGATTGCTACCGCCAATTGCCTCAGCTTATGTTCGGCCAGGAAGCAGGATCGCGATTGTCTTTGGCATCCCCAAATTGCTGCGACTCCCGTAGATGTTGGGAATTTGATGCCTAAGTGATATGTTGACAGTACCGCCTTCATGGAATTTATCCAAGGCGTTCCCATGATCACGTTCCGATTTTCGTCACTTCTTTTGCGGCAAGCGGTAGTCGGATTGATCCCAGGGTCATCGACGTCTCGCCGGAGAAACTGGTCAACAGTTTTGGAATTGGCTTGACTTCCGAGAGGTCGATTCCCATGCGTGCTAGCTTGTTGCGGAAGATCACGTTGACAGTACTTCCGGTATCGACCAAGATCCGAGCAACTTCTAAATCGCTTATCACTAAATCAATGACAAGGGGATCGGCGTGAGGTTGGTCGATTCCGCCGGTTTCAGCGTCGTCAAATGAGATCACCCCTTTCGGAGAGTCATCCGTCAGCACCTTCCAACTCGAGCCAGTTTCGGCTTTGTGTTGGTAGGATTTGATAGACGAGACGTTGTCGTTGTAATATTGCGATTCACCGATAATCATGTTGATTTTTCGGCGGTTAGCGTCGTTACCCTTCTCGTCTTGTCTTCGCCCGCGTTTTTCGCCGGACAGGTTTCCCTGAGGTGGGGTTTCCGCTCGCGCGTTCCTGTAGTTCTTCGGAAGGTGATCTGAATCGCGGATGAGATCCTTGACACTGGATATCTCGGAGAGTTCTCCCGCGACCAATTTGGCGGCAAGTCTGACGCCGAGAACTTTGCAGTTCACGGTGGAATGCCCACGGGTTTGGTGGAGGTCGCAGAAAGAATTCTCATCGTAATTCGAATTTCTCGTCCATGTGTTACCCGTGGTTCGCCCTTGCTCCGATCCGGAGTTGATGGCGTAGTTATGCGCCCCTTGGAGATCATGTCCCCCGTGATGGACAAATTTGTCGTTACGAGAGTTCCTCTTTTTCTGCTTCTGCTCGGACGCGTTATCCTTCGCGGATGTTTTCGTTGGCTTCTGCTTCTCGGACAGGATTTTAGTCTCCTCTTCGATGGTTATGAAGTCAGTGGCCTTATGGAGCGATCCTGGATCGTCCGCGGTTTCTCGAGAGTTATCCACTTGCGGAATTTTGATTTATACCAGAGTGATTTCCTTAACGCGTCGATGGCGGCTTTGTCGCTAATCCTGCTAACCCTAGCCATGACGAGTTTGAACCTACTCATGAAATCGCGGAGAGATTCGTCCTCCTTCTGAACCAAGTTCCAGAGGTCGGCGTCGGAGGTTTCCGGGTTAATGAACATCAAGTATTGCTTCAGGAATTCCGAAGCCAGTCGATGGAAACTTCCGATCGAATTCCGCCTAAGTTTGGCGAACCATTCGAGCGCTGCTCCTTCTAGGTTTTCGACGAAGAGGCGGCAGTAACCTGCGTCCTTTTCATGGTCCTTGAGCTTGGCTCGTCCCATGGTGATCTGGAATGCTTGTAGGTGTGCTTTGGGATCGGACGTCCCGTCGTAAGTCGGCACCTTAAGTTTTCCGGGATCGGGCAGTTTGATCTCAGTGATGCGAGCTGTGAAGGGCGTTTTCCGAGACTCGTACAATAACCGATCGATTCTCGGGTGCGGCGCTGGTAGCGTGAAAAAGCTGAGATTTCACTGGTTTTACCGCTGCAGCCGTTTTACTGATGTATTCGCGGAGATCGCGAATCTCTGTCATATTGCAAGCAGTTTTCCGACCTTGTCGGCATTTTATGTGAGTAACCGGAGATCGCTCCTCGGCGGTTTTTGCGTATTGCGCAAAGTCGAGTTCCCCCTCGTCTCCAGTAAAAGAACGTTCGGGAGAAGACTCCGGCAGAGGACTTCGAGTTTTTCTTCTCCTAGGATGGACGTCAGCGTCTTCGTCCGACGAATCGGCCTGGTCACTTGTCTCCAGGTTAACCCTTTCGATGCCGTCACCCTCGGTCTCCTGTTGCGAGTAGGAGGTTTCTCCGATTCGTTAGGCGTCACGTCAGGGTTATCTTTTCCGGAATCCTTTTCCGGTAAGTTACCCTGCTCGGTTCTGGGACGATCCGTAGGAGGGCCGAAATCGAGCCTCCTTCCACGGATCTTAGTAGTTCCGCGAGGGCAAATTGCTCGGGTTTTCGCGGTTAGGATTTCAACCCGTTTTTCGAGCGAGCTAATGAGCTTTTCATGCTCTTCCGATTTTTTGTTAAACTCGGAAAGCATCTTTTCGATGGTCTCGGCGTGAGCGTTTGTAGCGTTATCCGCGGACGCATCTTGTGGTGGTGTTGTTTCAACGTTATCGCGTTCGTTGCGAGTTTGGTTGTCACCAGTCATCGATTCTTCGTTGGACATGTTGCGGCTTCGGTGTAAGATAGATCCGACCCCCCCTCCTTCTAGCGCCAAACTGTGGGAACCGAAATCCACCTACTGTCAATAAATTGTAAAAAAGGAAACTTCGGGAAAACCCTAAGTTTCCAGAGGAACCGGCTATCTGCAGAACCGCACAACGAAGATTAAGAAAACGATAAACTTAGAATTTTTAAGAGAATAAACGAAATTGAGAGCAAAGAGGTTCTTATTCCGAATCTGCGTAAGAACTGGTACAAAAAGAGTAGCCGAAAAGTCTAAGAANAGGAAACTTCGGGAAAACCCTAAGTTTCCAGAGGAACCGGCTATCTGCAGAACCGCACAACGAAGATTAAGAAAACGATAAACTTAGAATTTTTAAGAGAATAAACGAAATTGAGAGCAAAGAGGTTCTTATTCCGAATCTGCGTAAGAACTGGTACAAAAAGAGTAGCCGAAAAGTCTAAGAACGAAAAACCCTAATTGAGACGCAGCTCGCTAACAGAAGATGGAAATATTCCTAAATGCTAATTTTTGGTGGTGAGAGCTCTGAAAATCGTGTCCCAGCTTCTGCCCTATGCCTCCTCCTTATATACTCCTCCTTAGGCGGTTTTAGTCTTTCCATTTCGCCTAAAACCGAATATATCGGGAATTTTCCATTTCTGTCGATCCTTCCTTTTCTTCCGCGGAAATCTTCTATTTATCTTCAAACTTGCCTTTTATCTTCTGTCCGCGAGTAAACCACCAAAACGTTATCGTATCTTCGGGTTTGATTTCGTTAATATCGCGAGATGGGTTTTTATCGTGTTTTAGGACCTTTCGGGCCGTTTTACGATAAAAACCATTTTACAACTTTATACGAGACCGTTTCCTGATCCGATGCCATTTTTATGATCTTCTCGACGTTTTTATTAAAAACGCGTTTTTTATGATCTTCACGAAAAATCTCGGATAAATCGTATAGTTTAGGCGATGTTCGGTTTCTTGCTTAACCGTTACCGTTTTATACGATTTCTTCGAGTTCTCTTCGAGAAAGCGGAGTTTTACGGTTTTTATCGTAGAATTCGAACGATAAGTCCGATCGAGACGAAACGAGAGACATTTCAGCCGTGGTTCAGAATATGACCGTGTCGAAGGGCGGAAGGTTCGAATCGGGGCTGCGGAGATCCGGGAGATCTCTAGTTCGCCTGCTGGCGAACTAAGCCAAGCTGGCTTAGTTCGCCAGCAGGCGAAGTAGTTGGAGAGTGCTTAGTTCGCCTGCTAGCGAACTAAGCCAGCTTGGCTTAGTTCGCCAACATGCGAACTAGTTGGAAGCTTCAAGTTCGCTTGCTGGCGAACTAAGCCAAGCTGGCTTAGTTCGCCAGCAGGTGAACTAGTCGGTGAGCCTCTAGTTCGCCAGCAGGTGAACTAGTCGTGACTAGTTCGCGTACGCGGCGGTTTCGGTTTTTCGCGGTTCTGTAAAACGATTTCTCGAGTTTTATAAAACGATCTTCGAGTTTTATAAAACAATCTTCGAGTTTTATAAAACGGCTTCTCGAGTTTTATAAAACAATCTTCGAGTTTTATAAAACGGCTTCTCGAGTTTTATAAAACGACTTCTCGAGTTTTATAAAACGATCTTCGAGTTTTATAAAACAGCTTCTCGAGTTTTATCAAAAGATGTTCGAGTTTTATAAAACGGCTTCTCGAGTTTTATAAAACGATCTTCGAGTTTTATAAAACGGCTTCTCGAGTTTTATAAAACGATCTTCGAGTTTAATAAAACTGCTTCTCGAGTTTTATAAAACGGCTGCTCGAGTTGTATAAAACGATCTTCGAGTTTTATAAAGCGATCTTCGAGTTTTATAAAACGGCTTCTCGAGTTTTATAAACGATCATCGAGTTTTATAAAACAATCTTCGAGTTTTATAAAACGATCTTCGAGTTTTATAAAACGGCTTCGAGTTTTATAAAACGGCTTCGAGTTTTATAATACTATTCCTTTTTTTATTTTTGCGGGGAGTTTTGGCTATTGATTCCGTCGTACCGATTTTGACCCCAATAACTACACCGCTTGAGGTATATTTTTGCTGGAGTCAGAGTTGGATGCAACACTAGGACTAGAACGACTGACGTTTTAGAAGTGCAAGTATTCTGGGGAAGAAAAAATAGGATTCATGTCACTTCAGAGGATGAAGCAAGATTTAAGGCAGATCACCATGAGTTCTTCAGAGAGGATGTTGTGATGGAAGAGGGAGGCCCCTCAGAAATTTAGAATTCGAGGACGAATTCTGTTAGGGGGGGAATGTAGAAACCCTTAAAAAAGAAAAGAAGATGTTACTATTATGGTCGAGTATCTTTTTGGTGCTCGAGTTGCGGGCGATCGGGAAGTTTCGAAGTGTGAGATGGTCAATAAAGTCGAAGAATTGATTTTGAGAGAACCATGAGTCGAATAAGCTGCTCGGCCATGGTTTGACAAAGTGTTAGATTGATCAGCAGGACGTTTTGGAAGCGTAGCATTTTTGGAAGCACGGCGTTTTAGAAGCTCGGCCTTTTTAAATCACCAACTTTCAAATTTGGTTGAAATAAAGCACCAACTTTCTCATAAGGCAAAAAAAACACTCACCTTTTGTTGACAAGCCATTTTAATCACAAACTTTCTTCGACCATACCAATTTAGGCATATCGTTAGTCAACAGTTATAGTTGAAAACGGTAAGCCTAAAATGGCTTTCAAAGTTGATGTTTTTTTGGCACAGATATCAATCAATATTTTTTTTACAATATTGGATAGATTTTAAATATTGAAAATATTTTTATAACTGAAGCACTAATAATAAAAGATAAATAAAAGATCGAATAAAAAATATAAATAAAAGATCGAATAAAAATTATAAATAAAAGATCGAATAAAAAATATAAATAAAACTCAATGTAAAATAATTAGTTAACATACATTAATTGAGTATCTTGGTTATAAAATGATAAGAATATTTTAATTAGTTACGATTAATTTTGTAAATATTTATATAATCCTATTTGAATTATGTTTTATAATTTTATTTTCAAAATTTTGTTGATGAAGTATTAATTCAACTATTGTTTCTTAAATGAAAAAGTAATCGATTAACGAATTATTCATGATTCTGTAAGTTTATAATAAAGATCTTCAAACAAATCTGTGGATTTTCTATAAAAATTTTACAAGAGGTTTTCTGCATTTAAAAAAAAAAAATAAGTTTCACTAAAATAGATAACTCTATTTGTTAACCAATAACTCATTTTGTTTAAAAAATCAAGAATTGAAGTAATATTTTACTAACAAATTTTTGACAGTAAAATTAAAAAACATAATCCATGTAGGATTATAAAAGTATTTTGTTAAAAATTACTCGTAAATAATTAAAAAAATCATAATAATTTTTAACTAAAATACTCAATTAAGGATATGTTAATTAATAATTTTACATTAAGTTATATTTATATTTTTTAATGGAATTTATTTTTAGTTTACAATTTTATTTATTAGTGTTATAGTTATTAAAAGTTTCAATATTTAAAAGCCAATATTTTGAAAATTTGTTGATTTATATTTGTGCCAAAAAAAAATACCAACTTTACAAGCCATTTTAGGCATACCGTTAGTCAACTATAATTGTTGACTGACGATATGACTAAATTGGCATGGTCGACGAAAGTTTGTGATTAAATTGGATTGTCAACAAAAGTTGAGTGTTTATTTGGCTTATGAGAAAGTTGGTGTTTTATTTCAACCAAATTTGAAAGTTGGTGATTTAAATGATAATTTTCCCTTTTTAAAACAAGATGTTTCTTAACCACGAAGTTTTCTCGGAAAATCTTCGTATCAGTAAAATATTATTCTGAAGACATTATAGTCAGAAGCAGGACGGGAATTAAGCATGGCGGGAAGTAAGCACGATGGGATCGAAGCACGATGGGAAAACCCAAAACTGAAGAAAAACCTTGATTTCAGTATTATATATTTTTCGAAGAAGCCGGAGGCTCGGGAAATATTTTTCATACAGTCCAGACCTCATCTGGAGTTTATTAAAAATATTCAGATCATCAGAACGGGCATAGAAAATATTCAGGATTGATCACGGGTCAAAAATTCACGGGAAGGATTGAAATCAGTCGAATAGACCGAGAACCTCGAGGTGGCCTTATCTATGAGATAAGAACGTGGTGTCAACTGCCTGGCATGGTAGGTGGTAAGGGAAGAATGAGGTATTGAAGCTCAGGAGATCACAGCATGCGGAGTGAAACACATAAGCACGAGGTGCCGCACAAACTGCGATCAAAGCATTCTGAGTGACATGTGTGAGCTGTGGTGTCGACTTGCATACAACCAGGCTGTGTATCAAACATGTGGAGGGCATGGTGTCATCTGACATGACATCCTGGTCATGCAGCAAGACATGTGGAGCACGAGGTGCCGCGACGCATGCGTCCGGAGCCATGCGAAGCAACACACGAGCTGCCACACAGCTTGCTTCTGATTGGTTTCTGCATCCTATAAATACCCCCATGACCCCAGCTTATTTAAACACATCCCGGACAGTTCAAAATCAGTGAAAAACGTGAGAGAGAAAGTAGAGAAAGAAAGTTAGAGTTTCAATCATTTTCGAGTCTTTTTCAGTAGTTTCTGAGAGTTTTAGAGAACAGTTACTCTGCTCGATTTGAGTCTATATCTGAAGAAGGTTCTGCCAACTTAAGATCAGTCCAAACGTAGGTCTACTTGTGAAGGTCAAGAAAGGGTTCAGATCGCAGAACAGGGGACTGGGGTCAAGGCCACGAGTCAACCAAAAACAGTGAGTTATAATCAATTGTTTGTTGAGTAGTTTTTCATGCAGATTACCGTTACTTGGAAGTTGGATCTTCACAGGAGGCCGGGTCTAAACTGAGTAACGGTTTGATTAGTTAATTGATAGCATGCTTAAGTATTGCTTGAGAATCTTAGTAGCATGCTAATTGTTAGGTTGATTGGTTAGCTAGAGAACGTTGAATGCTTAGATGATATTGCTAGGTTGTGGATAGTTAGGTATTATGGAATTAGACTTTGTGCTAGATTCTAGAATATATTTTATTGTGTTTAGTTGTGATTATACTTGGAACCTTGGTTATATTACCGGGTTTAGTATAAGTTATAATTGCCGACAGCACTGTGTAACCCACAATGCTAGGCATGTATAGGGGTGACTTAGTGTTCCTTTAGACCTCGTTCCCGGTGGGTTCAAGGAAACCCCTTATTTGCTGGATCGGGAAGACTCAGAGAGACGGGGTCATGGCCTATGGCTGAGTGATTACGCGACGGTGTGTTGGGGTAAAAATCTGTACGACGGAATCAATAGCCAAACTTTACGATTAACTCGAGAAACTTATTTAAAAACGACATCGCATCAGGAAACGATCTCGTATAAAGTCGTAAAACGACTTTACTGCGAAACGGCTCGAAAAGACCTAAAATGCGATAAAAGCCTATCTTGCGACTTTGACGAAGTCTAACCCGAAGATATGACGATGTTTTGATGATTTACTCGCAGAAAGAAGATAAATGTCAAATTTGAAGATTAATGTCAAGTTTGAATATAAATAGAGTTTCCGCGGGAAAAAAAAGAAATATCGAAATAAATGGAAGATTCTTGATAAACTCGAATCTGGGCAAAATGGAAGGACCAAACCTCCAAGGAAGGGAGTATATAAGCAAGAGGATAGGACAGAAGCAGAGGACGAGTTTTCACAGGTTTCACCACTAGACTTAGCATTTAGGCAACTTTCCGTTTTTGTTATCGAGCTGTGTCTCAACTAGCGTTTAGTCTTCGAACGCTAGGATTAGGAATCTCACTGACGGCTCACGCAGCTAAGGATACTCTTGTTGTAACCGTTCTTACGCAAATTCGGAATAAGATCCTTTTTGCTCTCAGTCTCGTTTATTCATACTTTTATTCCGTATTCATCATTGTCTTGATTGTTCTTGTGCGGTTCCGCAGATAGCCGGGTCCTCTAGGAAATTAGGGTTTACTCTAAATTCCCTTATTTTTGATATCGTGAAACTAGGTGAATTTTGGTTCCCACATTTTGGCGCTAAAAGGAGAGGGGGGTCGGATATATCTTACACTCAAGCCGCAGCACGCTCGATCAAGAAGAACAACAAACTCGCGAAAGCGACACCGTTGATAATACACCACAGCAAGATGTGTCCGCAGCCAACGCTACAAACGCTAACGCCGAGACCGTCGAAAAGATGCTTTCCGATTTTAACAAGAAATCGGAAGAGCATGAAAAGCTCATTGGTTCGCTCGTCAAACTGGTCAAAACCCTAACTGCGAAAACCAGAGCGATTCGACCCCGCAGAACCACTAAGATCCGCGGAATAAGGCTTGATTTCGCGACTCCTATGGATCGCCCCAGAACTGAGCAGGGAAATCAGACGGAGAAAGACTCCGAAAAATATAACCCTGACGCGACGCTAAACGAATCGGAAAAGTCTCCTACTCGCGAACAGGAGACCGAGGGAGACGGCGTCGGAAGGTTTAACCTGGAAACAAGCGACCAAGGCGACTCGTCAGACAAGGACGCGGACGTCCATCCTAGGAGAAGAAAAACTCGCAGCCCTCTGCTAGAGTCTTCTCCCGAGCGTTCTCTTACTGGAGATGAGGAGGGGCTCTATTTTGCAACTACTTGTAAGATATTTTGTGTGTTGTGCACCAGATATGATATAAAATAAATAAATCGATGTTTTATGTAAATGCCTTGTTGTATCTGATATTAGCTTTGTTCAAGCTAACACAACGTCAGATTGGGGTACGGGTTGAGAAGTCTTAGGCCTTGATCTGACGGGACGTGTTAGTGGGCGGTCTGGCCTAGTCACAAATTGCACCCCTTTCTGACCATGGCTGGATTGTTCCTAACCCATCATGTAGCGCTTCTGAACCTTGGTAGAAAATTGGTCCGTCTGTCATGTTCTTGTTTGATTGTTGGCTGATGGTTCGACCTATACGTAGAACGGTTCGGGGGTGTTACAGAGGTGGTACCAGAGCATGGTTTTGTCCATATGCGACACAAGTGCTTTCAATGTTTTATCGAGTCAAAAGAGTCGCAAACAGATGCTTTAGGAAACCAGCCACTTTACATGGTAGGTTTAAATAGGATTTGGACTTACACTTTTATTTGCGTGCAGATGGCTAATCGCGGGAGAGGTGATGATGGACGAGATCGGATATGGGGAGAGGGTAAGGATTCAGCAGGGAGAGGAGTGGGTTACAAATCAGAACAGGATAATGGAGTTAGTGAGATGTTTGGACACGATAGGAGCCCTCCGCAGAGAATAAGATCTTTATCTGTGTACAGTAACATGACTAGGGGAGATAGTTTGGCGAGTATCAGCCTAAGTCGTAATTGGGAGAACATGATCAATCTGCTGAATCAAACCCAAGACCAAATCAGAACCAAGCCACAGAAAGACCACAAGATCAAGGAGCAGAAAATACCATGAAGCTTTTACATGATGTGATGACCCAAGCACTTAGTAACCAGAATAGGCGTACTCATACCCCTGAAGCTTCCAAGCTGTTATCTACCATGAAGAACATTGGATCCTACAAGTTCAAGGGTGGATCAGATCCTATTGAAGCCGACCAGCGGATTACTATAATGGAAAAGAATTTTGAAGCCATGGAGTGTCCAGAGGAATACAAGAAGAAGAACGCTGTGTACTATATGGAAGGAGACGCAACAGGATGGTGGGACAGCATAGAAAGTCAGTGTGGACATACCATTACATCTTGGAAATCCTTCAAGAGGGAGTTTGAGAGGAAGTATTTTCCTTATGAAGCAAAACAACGGTTAGAGGGCAAGTTCATGAACCTTGTTCAAGGAGTTAGTGTTGGTGTCGAAAACCGTACTCTCGAAATCAACGTCTGCGATAGCTTCTGTAAAAGGGAGATCATTACTTTCCGCAAAAGTGATTTTATAAAACTCAGAATCATTTTATAAAACTCAGAATCATTTTATAAAACTCGAGAATCGTTTTATAAAACTCGAGAATCGTTTTATAAAACTCGAGAATCGTTTTATAAAACTCGAGAATCGTTTTATAAAACTCAAGAATCGTTTTATAGAACTCAAGAATCGTTTTATAAAACTCGAGAATCATTTTATAAAACTCGAGAATCGTTTTATAAAACTCGAGAACCGTTTTATAAAACTCGAGAATCGTTTTATAAAACTCGAGAATCGTTTTATAAAATTCGAGAATAGTTTTACAAAATCGCAAAAAAAACGAAAAAGCCGTAAACGCGAACTAGTCACGACTAGTTCGCCCATCGACGATCTAAGCCGGTCCCGGCTTAGATCGCCGATGGGCGAACTAAGGACACTCCTCTAGTACGCCCATCGGCGATCTAAGCCGGTCCCGGCTTAGATCGCCGATGGGCGAACTAAAAAAACTTCCCGGACACTCCGCGTCTCGATTTCCCGCATTCCCGATTCGAGACTTACGTCTTTCGACAAGGTCTTGTTCTGAACCACGGCCGAAATATCTCTCGTTCCATCTCGATCCGACTTACCGTTCGAGTTTTACGATAAAAACCGTAAAACTTCGTTTTCTCGGAAAGAACTCGAGGAAATCGTATAAAAAGGCAACGGTTAAAAGAAACACCGAACATTGCCTAAACTATACGATTTATTCGAGGTTTCTCGACGAAATCATAAAAAACACGCTTTTAGTGAAAAACGCCGAGTAAGTCATAAAAAACGTGTTTTTAATAAAAAATCGAGTAAATCGTAAAACTTTGCGATTAACTCGAGAAATTTATTAAAACAACGTCAGATCAGGAAGCAATCCCGTAAAAAGTCGGAAAACGATTTTTATCGCAAAACGGCCCGGAAGGACCTAAAACGCAATAAAAACCATCTTGCGATTTTTACGGAATCTGACCCGCGGATTTGATAACGTTTTGACGGTTTACTCGCAGAAAGCATATAAAAGTCAAGTTTGAACATAAAAGGAAGGTTTGAAGAGAAATAGAAGATTTCCGCAGAAGAAAAGGAAGGATCGAGAAGAATGGAAAATTCCCGATTTAAGTCAAATCTGGGCGAAATGGAAAGATCAGATAGCCAAGACGAGGAGTATATAAAGAGGAGGTCTAGGGCAGAAGCAAGGACACGAAATCAAACCTAGAAGAGACGGCTGCTAGCTTAGAATTTAGGACTTAGCGTTTAGACTAGCACTTCAGATCCTTAGAACGTTTTAACGTCTAAGTTCTTCAATTCTACTTGTAACAGTTGTCGATTCTTATTCAATAAAAGCTTTCTTACGATTTCTTATCTCTTTATTCTTTGTTGTTCATCCATATTCCTTTAAATCCGTTTGTNTAGAATTTAGGACTTAGCGTTTAGACTAGCACTTCAGATCCTTAGAACGTTTTAACGTCTAAGTTCTTCAATTCTACTTGTAACAGTTGTCGATTCTTATTCAATAAAAGCTTTCTTACGATTTCTTATCTCTTTATTCTTTGTTGTTCATCCATATTCCTTTAAATCCGTTTGTTTTAGTGATTTCCGCAGAGATCCACGACCTCGGGAAAATTAGGGGTTTCGCCCCAAGTTTCCATATTTGACGGAAAATCGACAGTTTGGATTTCGGTTCCCACAGTTAGGCCCGTAAGGAGTTATGATTCGGAATTCACAAGGTTGAGACGACATGTTTTTGATGGGCATGAAGATGAAGCAACTATGATCCGTAACTTCATGTATGGATTAAAGCCAGATCTTGGAAGTCGTTTAGCTAGGAGAAACTTTAGCAGTTTATCCGATCTGGTGGAAAAGGCTGTTAATGTTGAGACTGTATTAGAGGCAGAAAGGAAAGTTACACAAAATTTTGGAGGACACAGAAAGTTCAACCAAGGAGAAAGACCGAATTACAACAAAGGTCCAGGATTCAACAAAGGGAAAGGGAAAGGATTTGGAAGCCAAGGAAATTATCGAAGTAACCCTGGAGCATGTTACATATGTGGTCAGCCGGGACATTTTCAAGGTTTTGTCCCAACAACCAACGAAAAAACCCGCGGGGTAACCAGCAAGGTTATCCACAGTTAAAGATGGAGGATGTCACTTGTTTCTTCTGCGGCAGGAAGGGCCATTATGCTTCTTCATGTCCAAACAAGAAAACCCCCGCGACCCCTCTCGCGATCCGAGCTCCTCCTACACGTCCAGCAATTGAGCCAGCACCAAGGAAACAAAACCTACGAGGTAGAGTTTATGCCTTAGGTTTATAAAACCCAGACAATGGAGAACCTTCCAAGGGTCCCATCAGAGGTATTGTGGGTACTTAACCTCCTCTTTTTATTGCATGGATCTCTGTATAGATTTATTTGTTGGAATTTAGTTAGGATTCTGGTTAGGTAGAGATTGCTTGATCGCTAGGTTGCACGTTTAGAAATGTTTCGATTGTGATTGATGGTTGTGCAAATTTTTATTAGTATCTTGTGATTAAGATATTAACTCACATATGTGGCAGGAACCATACATGTTGCTGGTAAACCCACATATGTATTGTTTGACTCGATGGAAACACATAGTTTTGTGACCCCTGAAGTAGCTGCCAAGTTTTGGGATTGTTTTGTGGTTGACAGGGTAAACGTGGCAGTCTTGACCTCTGCAAACCAAACCCTTCAAGCAGATCAGTGTATCAGGAATGTTTCAGTGGTCATTCAAGGAAAAGCGTTTGTGGCAGATTTATTAGTTGTGCCTTTGGAAGAGTACAAATTAATCCTTGGAATGGATTGGTTATCAAGATATGAAGTTAAGATCGATTGTGGAAAGGGAAGGCTGTTGTTTGGCAGAGGTAAACAACCAGAGATAGTGTACTACAGAATCAGTCCTAGTAGGAGCGTGTCACTGATAGCAGCATTGAGGGTAAAAGATTTGTTTTAAGACGGGGAAGTGTATATGGTAACTTTATCGTTTAGTGGAGGAGCCACTAACAATGAAGTTAAGATCGAAGACATAGAAGTGGTCCAGGAGTTTGAGGATGTTTTTGCGCCATTAAAGGAATTACCTCCGTCTCGGAGTAATCCCTTTACTATTACTTTGGAGCCTGAAGAAAAATCTATAGCTCATCTATCATGTATTGTTTGTGAAGAAGAAAGACGAAAGCACGAGGTTGTGTATCGATTATCGCGGTATCAACAACATAACCATAAAGGACAAGTATCCTCTTCCAAGGATAGATGAGCTTTTGGATCAACTCAGGGTATCACCAAAATTCCTATTGCCAAGTCGGAAATTATGAAGACGGCATTTCGGACGAGGTATGGGCAGTATGAGTTCGTGGTTTTTCCCTTTGTTCTCCCAAACGCCCCTGCAGCTTTCATGCGATTGATGAATGAAGTGTTTCACGACTACCTTGACAAGTTTTTGATCATTTTCATTGATGACATCCAGGTGTACTTGAGAAGTAAGGATGAGAAAAAAAAGCATCTGAGATTGGTTATGGAGAGGTTACAAAGCCAGAAGTTGTTTACCAAGTTCAGTAAGTGCTCGTTTTGGAAGAGAGAGATAGGATTTTTGGGTCACATAGTATCAGGAGAGGGCGTGGCTGCTGATCCAGAAAAGGTACAAGCCGTACGAGAATGGCATCGACCTACCACTGTGATGGAAGTGAGGAGTTTTCTCGGACTTGTGGGTTATTATCGGAAGTTTGTTAAGAACTTTTCCTCCATTTCAAAGCCTTTAACTAAACTTACCGGTAAAGGATTACCCTACATATGGAAGGAAGAAACAAAGAATGAATTCAAGACGTTGAAGGAAGCTCTCACCACTGCACCGGTGTTAGCTTTGCCCGAGCAAGGTAAACCCTACACGGATGCTTCACGAGTTGGGTTATGTTGTGTTCTTATGCAAGACAGGAGGGTCATTGCATATGCTTCACGACAACTAAGGAAGCATGAAGATAACTACGGTACCGAGACGTGAGAAGATACTATCATTGGCCGGGCATGAAAAGGGCAGTAGCGCAATGCGTTAGGTTGATTGGTTAGTTAGAGAACGTTGAATGCTTAGATGATATTTCTAGGTTGTGGATAGTTAGGTATTCTAGAATTAGTCTTTGTGCTAGATTCTAGAATTTATTTGATTGTGTTTGGTTGTGATTATACTTGAAACCTTGGTTATATTAGCAGGTTTAGTATTTGTTATATTTGCCGACAGCACTATGTAACCCACATTGCTAGGCATGTATAGGGGTGAGTTAGTGTTCCTTCAGACCTCGTACCCGGCGGATTCAAGGAAACCCCTTATTCGCTGGATCGGGAAGACTCAGAGAGACGGGGCCATGGCCTATGGCTGAGTGATTACACGATGGTGTAATGTGGCAGTTCCTCGAAGGACTGTGGGCTGTAGCGCGGTGACCCAATTGACTGTGGGCCGCGGTCGGTTGAAAGTTCTTTCTTCCATCCTTCGTGGTAGGAAGTTAGGATGTTGCTGATAGTGAAGGAGGAACCTAACGTCACCGGGGCCCGAGTTAGATTTATATATAATTTAGTATAAAGGGATTGGTAAACCATGGTTTAAGTTGAGATCGATTTGCAGGTTTTAGCAATTATCTTATAGTATGGATAATTTGCTCTCTATTATTTTCTGCGGCGGATTTCTGATTTGCCTATATTATTATTACTGATTCATGCTATTAGGTGAACTTCTCGCGTTAGAATGTTTGGGGTGGGATAGGGAGGGGTTGTATTTGTTAATTGGGGATTGTAACTCATTGAGTAATGCTAGATTACTCACCCCTCACTCTTTGTTGTTTTCAGGTGACCAGTAGAGTTTCGTAGAGGTTGCGGGAAGTTAGGCTGGCTGGTGTAGATTCTCATCTTCTTGCTTGCGATGTTTTCAAACTATAAGTATGTATCTTTTGCTCGTTTGGCACGCCACTACTTGTACGATATTTTGTGTGTTGTGAACCAGATATGATATAAAATAAATAAATCGATGTTTTATGTAAATGCCTTGTTGTATCTGATATTAGCTTTGTCCAAGCTAACACAACGTCATATTGGGGTACAGGTTAAGAAGTCTTAGGCCTTGATCTGACGGGGCGTGTTAGTGGGCGGTCTGGCCTAGTCACGAATTGCACCATTTGTGACCATGGCTGGATTGTTCCTAACCCGTCATGTACCGCTTCTGAACCTTGGTAGAAAATTGGTCCGTCGGTCATGTTCTTGTTTGATTGTTGGCTGATTGTTTGACCTATACCTAGAACGGTTCGGGGATGTTACAGATGTGGCCCATTATTCTGAGGATCGCAAGAAGGATATGGAAGCATACAACATCAAAAGGGATTCAGTGAATTAGTCGTTAATCGTCAAGTATCATTTTGGGAATGTTAGTTCAAGTTAGACATATTTCTTAAAAGAGTTCAAGATGGAGTATTTTGTAAGGTGTTGGACTGATTGAAGATTCAAGTTAGAGAGTTAGTGCAGTGAGATGTTCCGCCAAGATTTTGAAGTCGAGTTAATCTGATTCATCCAATATGGTTTGTAGGATGATCCAAAGATCACTAGGACGTGCATTGGAGACTTATCCCATACCGTTGGAGTAACCAAGGACCGTGGTTTTAGGAGCTTTGAGGATTTGGTGTAGAATCATGTGAATGATAGAGAAGCTATTGCTGAAGAAGTTCACCAAGTCATACATGCTGTCTAATTTCCAACCAGTTCAGATTAAAGCTCAGTTTGAAGTAGTGAGTCAAGGCATTGGATATGATTTTTATAAGACATTTCATCCAATCAAGATAGAGGTCCCTGAGTTGTTATGGATGTGACTAGTCAAAACAGAATGGTCGTGATTGTACAAGTGTGGGGAATTCTTGACCGGTTTTATTATTTGCGCTTTGGTGGATCCCTTGTGAAGAGTAAAGATTCTATGTTACCTCTTGCCCATGAGAAAACCAATCCTATTACCTATTCCTAGGGAATCAAATCCCAAGCTTGTTTGTGTTTCTTTACCATTAGTCATTGTGGGAACCAAAATTCACCTACTGTTAAGATTACGTAAATTTAATAATTTAGAGTAAACCCTAACTTCTCAGAGGACCCGACTATCTGCGGAACCGCACACAAGCAACCAAGAACGCGATTAATATGAATAAGTTAAAGAGATGTAAAGAAAAATGAGATTGAGAGCAAAAGGATTCTTATTTTGAGTTCGCGTAAGACTGGTACAACGAGAGTAACCTTGGCTACAAGAGCTGTCAGCGAGATCCCTAGTTCTAATAACCTAAGACTGAAAACCCTAGTTGAGACGCAGCTCGATAACAAAAACGAAAATATTCCTAAGTGCTAAGTTTGGTGGTGAAAGCTCTGAAAACTCGTCCCCTTCTTATGTCCTTTGCCTTCTGCATATAAACTCTTCCTTAGGCGGTTTAGTCCTACCTTTTCTCCCAGATTCAAGTTTATCGAGAATCTTCCATTTATCTTGATCTTTCCATTTTTCCTGCGGAAATCTTCTATTTATCCTCAAACTTGACATTTATCTCCAAATTTGACATTTATCTTCTTTCTGCGAGTAAATCATCAAACCGTCATCGTATCTTTGGTCTGGATTTCGTTTAAGTTCGCGAGTAGACTTTATTCGCGTTTTAGGACTTTCTGAGCCGTTTTGCGGTAAAAACTATTTTACGATTTTAGAAGAGATCGTTTCCTGATACTATGCCATTTTTACATAAGCATCTCGAGTTAATTGCATAGTTTGGCAATGTTCGATGTTTCGTTTAATCATTGCCGTTTTCTAGGATTTACTCAAGGTTTTACTAAAAACGTGCTTTTTACGATTTTCTTATAAAAGATCTCGAGTTTATCGTATTATCAGTCAACGCTTGATGTTTTGTTTAACCGTTGCCGTTTTATACAATTTACTCAAGTCCTTCCGAGAAAACAAGACTTTACGGTTTTTATCGTAAAACTTATTGATAGGACGGATCGAGATGAAACAAGATGTTTCGACCATGGTTCGGAAAACGATCGAACCGAAGGATGTATGCTTCGTGTCGGGAATGCGGAGAGCAGGGTTCAGGAAGGTCAGCTCGACGTACGGCGAGCAGTTGTGAGACGGCCAGCTCGCCTTACGGAGAGCTGAACCGGCTGGTTTGGCTCGTCGTACGTTGAACTTGGTTCGGTCGAACCTGCTCGCGGTTTACGGCGGATGCGGTTTTTTTGCGGTTTTTTGCTTAACTTGGGCAATCGTGTAATCGGCGATTGTTTCATTCGTTCTTCCGAGATGACGATTTCCAAGTTTTCCGCGGATTTCCTTTGTTCAGAAAGTCCTTAGAATTTTATAAAACGACTTCTCGTTTTTTATAAAACTTATTTTTATTTTTACGGAAAATTTTAGCCATTGATTCCGTTGTGACCGATTTTGACACCAACAGTCATGATCGAAGTGTTAGGCTATTTGGGTAGAGCCTACACTTTAGAATTGTCTAGACCGTCAAAACTCCAGAATGTCCAATCACAGGTTTGCTTTTTATCCCATTGTGTGTTGAGTGCATTTTTAAAATTTTATGAATAATAAAATAAAATATGTGAATTGTCATAAGAGACCTTGTTTATGGACGGAATTTTTCCACCCATATTGTGGTTTATGCGGGAACAACACATAGTTGTAGTTCCCGAGTAGTGTCATTGTGTAAGGGAGAATTCACTTTACTAAATTCAAGTATACCGTTATTATTCGTGGAAGTGCTGGCTGCCATTTAGAGTTATGGTATACCTTTGTATGCCATCCCCATTCCTTAGTACTTTCATTAGAGCGGTATGTTTCTATCTAGAGTGAGATTGGCTATCTAGTTATCGAGCTCAATTAGGACGTTGTTGAGGAAATGAGTATTTGGAAGAAGACCAGTCACGTTGGCCTACAGCTATATTTTACCAAGTGGCGGAGCATCATTCGTATAAGTCTGAAGAGTTGATTACCTTTTGGAAAAATGTGTAGTGGTGTATTCTGATATATTAATCATTGGGAAAGTAGAAGATCTAAAGTAATAGAGCATAGAGAACAATCTGATAATCAGAGAAATCCAAGATCTATTTAAGGCGCTGGAAGGATTGTCGACATATAGAAATAAATTTTTCAGTATTTTTATTGAACCTGGATTCACTGCAATAGCTTAGACATCTTGGAAAGTGGTTCTGGCTGAGTTAAAGTTGTAGTTTGAAGATTTGTTTGGAAAGAGATTTTATGTAACCAAGTTCCTCGCTGTGTGGAGCACCCATGTCAGTGGTACAGAAGAAGGACAAGAGTTTGTGGTTATCTTCAGCTGTACATGAATCGATGACGTGACCATCAAGGCGTGTATTAACTTCTTAGAAGTGATGAGTTATTTAGATCAGTCACAAGGTACATGATGCTTTCCAAGGAAGTTCGATGGATGCATCAAGTTTAGTAAATGCTACTGCTAGAGAATGGGAAGTTGAATCCGTTTGTAAGAAAAGTTAGTACAAAGAGATGATGCGGGTTTAAGAAAGACTGATGCTATTGAAGAATGTATGTACTAATCACCATTAATGATGAGTTGAAGTTTCAATGGATTAGGCAGAAGTTGTTCAAGAGTAAAAAACCATATCATCCACTGAGTTGATCGACTGAAAAAGGTTACATTAGAATGATGAACAAGGATTGAGAAAGTTTTCATTGTTTATTGGCTTAGGTAAATGCTGATGTAAGACGACAGGGTAATGGTTTATGCATCAAGGGAACAAAAGAAGCATAAGTTAAACTATCCGATTCAGGAGCTGAAGTTTGTGGCAGTTTTCGTGTACATCAATTTGGTGACTATTTCAGTATGGAGAAGGAATGCAAGTGTCCACTAATCAAAGAAGCCTTAAGAAAACAAAATGTTGTTGGTTATGGTTTGAGGAGGTAAAATCTGGTGTGATATTAAGAAGGATCTCAAGAATCATGAAGTTATAGTCATTTATTAGGCTGCTTTATAAGAAGAGAATGGAAAGCCTTCAAGATTATATTGCAAGTAATAAATCAAGATAAATTACTCAAAATAGTATTTGAGAAGCCTAGTTGAAGGATGAGACTTAAAGTGTCACTGGGAGAAACTGAATGAAGAGATAGAGTATCGTACGAGGATTGTGTAATGTACAAGTTCAAAAAGCGGAGACATATGAGAAGGAACCCAAGTCCTACCTAAATTTAAGCAGGATGACTAGGAAAGAGATGTGAAGTGCACCCCGAAGAAGATTGAAAAGTTCAAGAAAAGGGTATAACCGTAAGGCATATGGGAATGCTAAGGTTGTTAAGATATCAGAGGATATATCAATACATAACGTACGAAGTCGTCATACAAGAGTACTCAGTTGGTGAATAATGTTTTGTATAGACGGACATGTTGAATCCTCAGTTGCTGAACAAGAGAAACAAATCAGAAAACAGTAGAACCAGACTTGGTCATGGGAAAGATCAGAGAGATTAAGTTGTTCAGAATATTATGAAGAGATTCTCAGATAGATCAGAAGCGTACAAAATATTGTAAGGGAAACAATTCTTGGAATGGGGCTTTATTATAAATCAGTTTGCATTTTTAAGAGGGTGTTTTTCTTCGTATGAATGTAGAGGGAAGAATATGAGTTGATATTGAGGGAGGTCCGCGAGTTGTCGTCTCGCATTCCTTTTCCTTTGTGGATCGCCATATTCGTTTGCTCGTTTTAGGATGTTTAGTAAATCGAATGAGCGTTTAGATATAGACAAAGAGACATGCCTTTAGGATCTCGATTCATGCCTCGAGACGTTAGAGACCAGTGTGCTGTGTTTAGGGCAAGACCTAGGTTTACTTTGGGATTGAGGCTATGCGATGACTAGTCAGCTTTCGTTTTTCCTGTTGCAATTTTAACCTGATTCCATACTGATTTAGAATCCGCTCTAGGTTCTCAGCTAATACGATTCGTCGGTTTAGATTTCTTTTATAGCGCTATTACCCTTGTGTCGGGTGTTCGAGAGCTATCTCTGCGAGATAACATAAGTTTGTTTAGGACTGTTACGAGATTGTTGTGATCAGCAACAAAATTTTAGGTGATATATGTTAGCGTTGTTTGGGCCTTCGCGAAGGATACGTTTGTTAAGAAGTTTTGTATGTTTTATGGTCGCGGATGGACTGTTGGGTCTTCCAAGAAAGTGATTTTATCGAGGAAGGTATTTGTGTCAAAAAAATGTTCTTCAGGAGTCTTCGATGTCTCGCAATGCCGAAGATTGGTTTTTATTTTGTGTGCCGCGTTTCGTGTTCGAAACGTTTGCAGGCTCGAAGAAGTTTTGTGGTGTTGCGAGGTTTTTGTCTTAACCCTGCTTTGCAGAAACACTTTGACTTGTTTGCGGACATTCGCAGCCAAAAATTACGTTCTTGCTTGGATGTTAAGTAGTTTGATGATTCGTGCTAAAGCAATTAGGGTCGAGAGGTCGCGTAAGTTGTTTCCCCGAAACGAAGCGTTTTTAATTACGGTGCTTTGTGAAGTGTTGACCTTCCGAAATCTTTTTCATATATTTTAAGGATAACTCGTACGGCTTCAGAAGCTCTATTACGAGTGTTTTCTTACACGCCAGATTTTGTAGGCAACTCGCTTCGGAAATAGAGAGAATCGTGATAATACAGAACTTAGTCAATTTTCGACAAGTTTGTATTATCCGTTGAATGTATTGGCTTGGCATGAAGGTTGTATTCAGCCGCACAGCCAAGGACGTATTTATTAGAGGATTAGACCACGACACTTTCATGCTATCGATAAGGTCGACTCGGTTTGTAAACTTAGCATTGAAGTGAAGCGCGATCGCACAAGGACCAAGTGGCGTTTGTTGAGCTTGATATGCCAAGTATGCCCGTGGTTATAAAAAAATGTTTTTCCGTCTATTGCTGTTTTGTGTTCTCGATTATTCTTTTTGCCGCAAATGTTCTTGATATTATTCTATGACTCACTTGGTTTAACAGAAATTGAGAGCAATGCTTTGACGCCTAAAGATTTCTCGTATAATTTTTCGATTCTTATACGAAACTTGTTTTATTAAGTTGGTGAAAATCTTTATGACTTCGGCAAACTTGTTTTCTCGGTTGTACGAGAGATTGGATCGGTTTGCGAGTTATGCCTTAGTTTCATTGATGATTTGGGATTCTCTATTCTTCGTCCTTCGTCTTTTGACTTATTCTCGTATGAATCGGTCTTCGACGAATTACCAACAAGAGTATCGGAACGGAGAAAGGACTTAACCATCCGAGTTCATGTTCTTGTTTCTTCGTACTGCTGGTTTTACTTAACCGACTAGGTGCGCTTTGTATATCAAAAAATCAATCACATGTTTATGATTGGATGTTTTCGACTTAGCATGGCAGAGTTTCGTAAAACCGGATTGCATTTAGAGAGTTCAAATCTCTCGTATAGTTTAGGCAACTTTGGTGTTAAGTCGACCGTTGCCGTTTTAGACGATCTTTGCGGTTTTTATCGTAAAATCTCGATGGAAATTCCGATTGCGACGAAACGAGAATCAGCGCGATCAATACTTGAGAGAGAAACTCGAGGATTGGTTCAGCTTGACGTAGGGCGAGCCCGGTGAACCCTTTCAGCTCGCCGCACGGCGAGCTGGTTTGAACAGTTCAGCTCATCGTACGGCGAGCTGGTTTAGCTTGGCCAGCTCGCCCTGTGGCGAGCTGGATGGTAAGAACCCTTGGAGAAAAATCAGCGCCTCAAGATCGAGGTGAAAGGCCGGTCAGATCGCCCTATGGCGAGCTGGTCAGCTCAACGTACGGCGAGCTGGCTTGAACGGTTCAGCTCGCCGTACGGCGAGCTCGTTTAGTTTGGGCAGGTCGCCGTATGGCGAGCTGGATGGTAAGAACCCTTGGGGCAAAGTCAGCGCCTCAAGTGCGAGGTGAAAGGGTTGTCAGCTCGCCGTACGGCGAGCTGGTTTAGCTTGGCCAGATCACCGTATGGCGAGATCGATGGTAAGAACCCTTGGGGCAAAGTCAGTGCCTCAAGGGCGAGGTGGAAGGCCGGTCAGCTCGCTAGAATGGCAAGCTGGGTTGCTTGGCGAACTCACCGTCTTTTCGAGCAGGATAGTATCGCCCAATTCTGCGAGTAGCCTAGGGTTTTTCCCGTGAGTAACCAAGCTAGGGTTCTTCCGCGAGCAACCTAGGGTTTTTCTCGCGAGTAAACCATGGTTTATTTCGCGAGTAACCTAAGGTTTATTTCACGAGTAACCTACGGTTTATTCCATGGTTTCTGGGAGAGCGTGTTTTATCTTTCTGAAATATTCTCAGAAAATGTCTTTTGCTCAACCCATACGTAATGAGATTTGTCCAACTCGGAAATAAGAAAAACACTATGGGGTTTGACAGATTTTACCGTTGCCCTTAGTGATCTGAGATAGAAATTGCGAGCTTGTTTTGTTGCTCTTCTCGTGGCGAAAAGTCGCGATTAGGTTTTTGATTTTTTTAAGTACTACAGCGTTTGCGTGAGCGTTGGCTATAGGAGTAGTCGCTGCTGGAGTTGTTCTACCAGCGTTTTTTGCGAGCTGTGACTTTGTATTTCATGTTTCCAGACATCGTTTTGATCAAGCGTTTTGCGGCTATTAGTAAGAGTAATCCGACCCCCCTTCCTTCTAGCGCCATATTGTGAGAACCAAAATTCACACCGTCGATTTCCGTTAAATAAGGAAACTTAGGAAAACCCTAATTTTCCAGAGGACCCAGATCTCTGCGGAAGCCAACGACAAGTAACCAAATAAATGCAGAAAATATGAAAAACATGATAAAACGAATTTATAAAGAAATTCGATCTTATTTCAAATTCGCGTACTAGCGTTGGGATCTTTACAATAGATTACAAAGGCTTTGGCCGCAGGTGCCGTCAGCGAGTTATCAACATAAAACCCTAAACCTAGTCGAGTCACAGCTCTGTAACAAAAGACGAAAAAGATAAGAAAAGTCGCAGCTTGATATTTCTCTTCTTTCTGCGAGTAAATCTTAAAACCGTCATTGTATCTTGGGCTTGATTTCGTTTAAAGTCGCTAGTGGGTTTTTATCGCGCTTTTGGGCTGTCCGAGCCGTTTTGCAATAAAAACCGTTTTACGATTATTGATGAGATCATTTCCTGATACGATGCCACATTTATAAGATTTCTCGAGTTGATCGTATAGTTTGACAATGTACGATGTTCCGCTTAATTGTTGCCGTTTTATACGATCTTCCCGAACTTTACGAGAAAAGAAGAGTTTTACGATTCTTATCGTAAACCTTTAACGGTGAGACAGATCGAGATGAAACGAAAGACGTTTCGACCATGGTTCAGAGCATGATCGAACTGAAGGACGTATGCCTTGAGTCAAGGATGTGGGAGATTGAGGGTCGGGATAGTCAGCTCGACGTACGGCGAACTGAATCGGGAACGGTCCTGCTCGCCGTACGGTGAGCTGTCGGGAGATGGCCAGCTCGCCGTACGGCGAGCTGTCTTGGTAGATCAAGCTCACTGTACGGCGAGCTGAACCGGCTGGTTTGGCTCGTCGTATGTTGAACTTGGTTCGGTTGAACCTGCTTGCGGTTTACGGCGGATGCGGTTTTTTGTGGTTTTTGCTTAACTTGGGCAATCGTGTAATCGGCGATCGTTTCGTTCGTTCTTCCGAGATGACGATTTCCAAGTTTTCCGTGGATTTCCTTTGTTCGGAAAGTCCTTAGCAATTTATAAAACAACTTCTCGTGTTTTATAAAACATATTTTTATTTTTATGGAAACTTTTAGCCATTGATTTCGTCGTGACCGATTTTGACACAAACAATATCCCACTGCATACAAATGTTGTCGATTGCTCGGGATATGTATTAGGGTATGGGATTAGACTCATTGGGTAAAATAGTTACTCATGACTCATTTGTGATGCAAGTAACCAATAGGAAGAAGACCTTAATTATAGGATGGGAAGGAACAGAATTAGCAAGCGGTAGGTTTATTATCCTTGCAAACTCGTTTTGATATATATAATGTATAAAGATTGTTAACAGAAAACCTCGAGGTTAATCATTAATATTTTGTAAGAATATTATATAATGTATAAAGAATCATTCTTTAAAGTACGGGTTTCATATGATATTAGTTCTTGTCCGGACGAACTAACTAATTGGTATTACTCGATCGGGTTGCGAACTTTCGGGTCGTACCTCGATTTGTTTTGGGATATTTGGGTTAATTGTTTACGTGCACATTGTGGCTTCTTTGGTTTGGTTTAAGTTACTAGTGATTAGCTATGCATGTTCTTGTTTGATTGTTGCACGGCTGATTGAGTCATTTGGTACTTAGACCAGATCGGGGGTGTCACAAGCATAGCTCCCAGTTTTTCGAAAAATTAACCTTAATAATTAATTTATTTTTTGTAATTTGAGTATATTATGCTTTTGGATTTATTTAGTTATTGGTTTTTCATATTTTAGAAATGGATGAATTTTATAAATATTTGAATTTAAAAATTTAAAATTATTAATTTAAAATTTAAAATTATAGCCTTCGACGTAAAGTGGTCGTAACGAATTAAAGATTTTCGAAGTAAATTTGTCTTAAAGATTACGTCTACTTTATGACTACTTAAATTTTGGAGTAAACTAGTTGTAACATTTACGACCACATTACATCTGTAGAGGATATTATTTGGTCGTAAATGTTACGACTCATTAAATTCCCGTTCACATCTAAAAAGTACTTCTATTTTACGACCACATTTTACGACCAATGCACGTGCACATCTTAGGACGTAACTGTACGTCAAATCAATTTCTAAGTTATGACTACGGGCTTTACAACTGCTTTACCACTAATTCTTTTCGTTGCACACTTTACGTCTATTTTACGACAATTTGTGAATTACGACAGTGAATTATGACAATTTGTGAATTACGACGGACTCCTAACTATTATTTGTATTTCGTCGTGATTTAGTCGTAGTTAGTGATTTACGAACAAGTAACTACCAAATGTGTAATCGTTATGTCCATGTTTTCTTGTAGTGGACTACGACCATTTGTATTTGCAGAGCTGCTTCAAGAACATGTTCATAAAACACTTGCAAATAACTAATAAAATTCTTACAAGAGATTGAATTTAATTATTTTGATACAAATAGTTACTTCATATATATATATATATATATATATAGTTACTTCTTATACAATTTTTGCAAGCATTAAATTTGTTTTCGGGGATCATTGCATATGTATTTTAACTGAAGATGTTATCAAACACCGTAATGAAAATAACATGATCTCAATGTGTAATTTAGTAAAACAAATTCTCCGTCATATTTTGAAGTCCTGGAACATCTAATTTTCCCCATCTCAGTCCTACGCTCTTTGTGGGAAAGTCCACCAATATCTCTAGTTCAAAAGCTTCTCAATGGACAACAAAGATATTGCTCCCATATTGGAAAAACGTTCAAGCTGATGAATTGATAAAGAGGACATCGGTCGATAGCATCCAAATCTTTAAGTGATTAAATTTGTAAAAGGAAAATATGAAACAAATAAAATAGTAAATCTAAATTATATGGTAATCCATAAAATAATTTCAGGAGTTTATTGTTTGATTTGATATCAATCATAAAACCAAAAACAAAAAAAAATAAAGACAACTCAAGAGAGGAGAGAGAAAGTGCACATAAATATTTTTATATCGTTACAAAATAGAATATAATTAAGTTGAATCAATTAACAAAATATAATAACACTTTTAGTGAAGGATGGAAAAACGATAAAAGTAATACTATCTACTATAAATAACAGGAACTATTGTGAAGCTTATAAGGGGTGACACGTCAGCAAAAATATGGAAAGTTAACTCAAATATTATGAATTTTATTATTTATTATCACAGCCATACAAAACTTTTTTTATTACTACTTTTTTTTAATACTTAACGTGCCCTTTTTTTACATTGTAAAAAAAAATGTATTTACAAGAATGCCATTACTTTTTTGTGCCATGTAGGCAAAAAATCGGTTCCACGTAAAAATGCGGCATAAAACTCAGCTGTAATACGATATGAACTTCCTTACGGCCGAGATATAGGTGCGTTGCGGCTAACTTAAATAATCTAGCTGACTTCTGAGAAATAAGCTTAGTTATGAACATAACTGAGCCAATCGTTACGGCTGACTCAAAAAAAATCTGGCTGGTTTATGTGATAACGGCGGAGTTATGGTCACATATTACGACTGACTTATACATCAGCGGGCTGATTTCGGGAAAATCCGGCTGAGTTCTAGTTACCATACGGCTGAGTTAACTATCGCGGCTGGTTAATTGATCGTGACAGGCCGAGTTATGAGATGTTTTTACAGATGAGTTATATTTAATCAGTCGTAATAAAATGGAGTAACAGTAAACTCAGCTAATTTACGGCTGACTTATTAGCGAAAGATTAATTACTAGAATAGCATTCATTTGCTGGTTGGTTTATTTGACGATACAGCTGAATTATTCCGTTTCATCTTTGTTATGGCTGATTATTAAGAAAAAATTAATTACTAAAATAGTATTCACGTTTTGACTGACTTACGGTGTGCTTGGTGGCTGGCTTATTGTGGCTGACTTAAACGTTCGTTTGGTGGCTGAATTACCGATTTTCCATGTCATCATCCATGTCAGCTTTTATTTTCCATGTCATTACTAACTACAACAACAAAATTAGGGTTTATGTTACAGAAGCCGCTCTTTGTTCTTCACCTTCTTCTCTTTCTCTAAAATCTTATGGATCCAGTAATTATTGTTTCAGGTAACTGGATTAAGAAAAACAGATATGTATTTACACCCGACAGTAGAGGATGTATTGTTCTGCATGCAGATGAGAAAACAACACACGAGAAACTCGCAAAGTCAGTACTCGATGATTACGGATTGAATGAGTCGAGTCATCAGATTCAGCTAAGCTACCAGTTCTCGAATAAAGCTTTGAAAACAATGGCTCATGACACGCCACCAGTTTACGTCTCTAATACTCGTCAATTGCAAATATTTTTAAGCCTAAGGAAAACTGAAAGAATACGTCTTTGTGTAGAGATTACTGAGAACGAGGATGATGAGAACAGCCGGAAAGACGAAGCGGGAGAGAAGAGTAATATATTATACAGTTTCAGCTCAGAAGCAGAAGTCTCAGAAGTGAAATCTAGATACGATGGTTTTAGTTTGGAGGAGGAACATAACGACAATGAGAATAACTTCTCTAATATCTTGGACGGAGAAAAACAGAAAGATGTTGGAGAAGATGAAGAAGGCGAAGAAGACGGTGAATTTGATAGCCGATTTTATATGTTCGACGACTCAGATGGTGCGTCATCCGAAGATGATAACTTTAGCTCATATGGTGAGTCTCCAGCACAAGACGAAGATTCACCGACACTACCGCCTAAAAGAGATCTCAGACGACTGAAACTTCTTGCAATTGGACCGGATCTAAAGGGGATTCAGAGGTTCTAAGGTTGGAGAGATCAATTTGATTTTGATGTGGATGTATCCAATCCAGATTTACTCATTGTTAAATGTTGGGTTGGTGGATGTCTCTGAAGAGTTCGTGCTTCAACACAAGGAAATTCCTCGACATTCTATTTCCGTATTTACGATTCAGAACATACATGTTCTGTAACTGAGCGTTCTAATCGATCTCGACAAGCAACACCAGATGTTTTAGGAGAATTGTACAAACTTTTTCGGCGACGTTGGTCCGGCCGTTCGACCTACGAGTGTGGGAATAGCGCTCAATAAACAGTTTGGTCTCAAGGTAATTGTTGTAGTAAGGCTGACTTATATCAACATTACAGCTGAGTTATATCTACACTTTGTGGCTGACTTATATTAACGTCTGGATGTGCTAGTTAAGTGATAGGCTGAGTTATATAAACTTCGAACGATGCGGCAGAGTTAGTTGAATTGTCTGGCTGGTTTATTTAAACTTCAACGTTTCGGCTGAGTTAATTAAGTATATGGGCTGAGTTATTTATACGTTACGGCTGTGTTATTTAAGTTATCCGACTGAGCTATTTATACGTTCAAGCTGAGTTACTTAAGTGATTTGACTGAGTTATTATTTGTATTCATTTGGGCAGATGGATTATTGGAAATCATATAAGACTCTGAAATTTGCAAGGGAAATCAACGTGGGAACACCTGAGAGTGGTTTTGAAAACTTGTCTTCTTACGTATTCATGATAAGAAGGGAAAATCCTGATACAATAACTCGTCTTCAAATCGATGACTTTGGAAGATTCTTGTATGTGCCTTGCGTTTGGCGCGAGCATAAATGGGTTTCCTTTCATGCGCAAAGTTTTGGTTGTCGATGGTATGTTTCTTAATGGCAAATACAAAGGGACTCTTCTAACAACACTAGCTCAGGATGGAAACTTTCAGATTTTTCCAATCGCCTTCGGTGTAGTTGATACAGAAAATGACGATTCGTGAAACTAGTTTTTTACGCAACTAAAAGTTTTGATTCCTGACGACAAGGGTCTGGCGATAATCTAAGATAGGCATAACTCGATTGGGAAGGCTATTTGAAATGTGTATCTGTTGGCTTCTCGAGGAATTTGCATGTACCATTTATATAATAACATTTTGGGACGGTACAAAGGGAAAGATGTATTTCGTCTGGCGAAGAAAGTGGCAAGATGTTTCAGGATGCCTGACTTTAATGCAATGTTCGAGGAGACTGAAGCTATTAATCCTGACCTTCATGGGTACCTCCAAAGAGCCGATGTCAAACTGTGGGCGTGTGTTCATTTCCCAGGCGAAAGGTACAATTTGATGACTACGAACATAGCGGAATCAATGAATAGAGCATTATCAAATGCTAGAGGTCTTAACATTGTTCGACTACTAGAATCGATATTGTTGGGGTCAAAATCGGTACGACGGAATCAACGGCCGAAACTCCCCGCAGAAATATAAAAGGAACTAAGCGGAGCTGGCTTAGTTCGCCAGCAGGCGAACTAGGAGCCTCTCCACTAGTTCGCCAGCAGACGAACTAGGAGAACTTTTCGGAAAAATAAAACTCGCTCTCCCAGAAACCGCGGAACAAACCATAAGTTACTCGCGAAATAAAACCTGGGTTACTCGCGGAAAAACCGTAGGTTATTCACGGCAAAACCCTAAGTTGTTCGCGGAGAAAGCCCTAGGTTACTCGCGGAGAAAGCCCTAGCTTTACTCGTGGAGAAAGCCCTAGGTTACTCGCGGAAAAACCCTAGGTTATTCGCGACAAAAACCTAGGTTTCTCGCGGAATAACCTTAGGCTACTCGCAGAATCGGGCAATACTATCCAGCCGAAAAGACGGTGAGTCGGCGAAGCAACCTAGCTTGCCATCTTTGCGAGCTGACCGGCTTTCCACCTCGTCCTAGAGGCACTGACTTTTCCCCGAGGTTCCGCACAATCCGACTCATAGCTATGATGAGCCAGACCGTACTCTAAAAATAATCACACTGCTTTTCGTTTCGTCTCAATCAAAGTTTTCGTTGAGATTTTACAACGAAAACAAGATAGCAGAAGAACGAGTCCGTCGATCCTGGAAAGCATTTGTGGGATCAGTGGAGTCCCATTGTGGTGTCGCCGGATTCGGTCGAGGTTGGAACTGGGATTTCGGATGCAGAAGGTGAAGTTGATCAGTCCGCGTTTGATTACTTCAATGTGTGATGTTATTGTTTTTATGATTTCGTTGTTGTTTTTCCGGGACTGGCCGTTGGTGGCTTTGAATCCCTACCGCCAGGCGGTGTGTATTTGCGGACGTTCTAAGAAGAAATTTTTTTCAAGTATGAAATTCGCGTTTCGTTTTTAGATGTAGAGGGAAGAATACGAGTTGTCATCTCGCATCTAACTCTTGGTGTAAATCGTCTGTTTCGTTAACTCGGAAGGTTTCGATTTTCGCGAGTGTTTAGATGTGGGCGAAGAGACATGCCTCTAGGATCTCATATTCATTCCTTGAGACGTTAGCGACCAGTGTGCTGGGTTTAGGGCAAGACCTAGGTTTACTTTCGGGTTGAGGCTATGCGATGACTAGTCGGCTTTCGTTTTGCCTGTTGTGATTTTAACCTGACTCCATACCGATTTAGAATCCGCGATAGGTTCTCGGCTTATATGATTCGTATGGTTGGAATCGAGCATCTCACCGGGAACAATTTCTAAGTTGCCCGGAAGTGCTGACCAAAAATTTGGATTTCTTTTATAGCGCGCTATTTTATCCTAGTCGGATGTATGCGGACCGATAGGTCGATGCGCTTGTTTAGGACGGCTAGCGTGCTCGACGGGGCCAATCGCCGAGCGTTCGTGTTTTTATAGTCGCGGACGGAATTGGGGGAATATTTTTCTTGAGAATTTAGGCGACGTCTCGCCGGTTCTTTCCGAAAATATTTTGATATGCAAGTTTTATAAAAATGATTAAGCAGTTGTTACTGCGGAAGCAATTTTCCGGATGTTTGGAATTCTTTTTTTTGATAGTAGCGGAGATTTTTATAGTATTCTAACTTTGTCTTTATTAAAAATTTCGAAAATGTTTCGATTACAAAACGAAAGTTTTAAAAATTTGGGAGTATACGAATACTCGTATACTCACCCACTCCCCCCCCCCCCCGTTTTGGAAGGGGGGATAGCTGAACTCGTCTTTAGGCGAGCTGCCTACGTATTCCTTTCGGAAATCAAGCCATCTCGTATTTCTGATTGTTTGTGCGAGTATGCTTACTCGGCTGTCGTAGACTTTTCGATCACTACAGTCCTCGGATCGATGTCTTTCTCCGAGCTTTTCTCCTCCGGCTGGGTAGAAGCGATGGGTGCGAAGATTTGCTGTTTCTCGACCGTTGCTTGCTTCGGAGTGTCTTCCGCGGGCAGTGGCGTAACCTTTGCCCGTTTCGGTTACCCGTAGTTCGTCCTTGTTCCGATCCGGAGTTAAGGGCGTAGTTATGCGCCCCTTGGAGATCCTGTCCCTTGTGATGGACGAATTTGTCGTTACGAGAATTCCTCTTTTACTGCTTCTGCTCGGACGCGTTATCCTTTGCGGACGTTTTCTTCGGCTTAAGCTTTTCAGACAGGATTTTTGTCTCCTCTTCGATGGTTATGTAATCAGTAGCCTTATGGAGGGCGTCATGGATCGTCTGCGGTTTCTCGAGAGTTATCCATTTGCGGAATTTCGATTTGAACCAGAGCGATTTCCTTAACGCGTCGACGGCGGCTTTGTCGCTAATTCCGCTAACCCTAGCCATGACGAGTTTGAACCTACTCATGAAATCGCGGAGAGATTCGTCCTCCTTCTGCACCAAGCTCCAGAGGTCGGCGTCGGAGGTTTCCGGGTTAATGAACATCGAGTATTGCTTCAGGAATTCCGAAGCAAGTCGACAGAAACTTCCGATCGAATTTCGCCTAAGTTTGGTGAACCATTCGAGCGCTGCTCCTTCTAGGTTTTCGACGAAGAGACGGCAGTTGCCTGCGTCCTTTTCTTGGTCCTTGAGCTTGGCTCGTTCCATGGTGATCTGGAATGCCTGTAGGTGTGCTTTGGGATCAGACGTCCCGTCGTAAGTCGGCACCTTAGGTTTTCCGGAATCGGGCAGTTTGACCTTGGTGATGCTAGTCGTGAAGGGCGTTTTCCGAGACTCGTACAGTAACCGATCGATTTCGGGTGCGGCGCTGGTAGCGTGATGAATCTGAGATTTCACCGCTTTTACCGCTGCGGCCGTTTTAGTGATGTATTCGCGGAGATCGCGAATCTCAGTCAGATTGCCAGCAGTTTTCCGACCTTGTCGGCGTTTGCTGCGAGTAACCGGAGATCGCGCCTCGGCAGTTTTTGCGTATCGCGCAAAGTCGAGTTCCTCCTCGTCTCCAGTAAGAGAACGTTTGGGAGAAGACTCCGGTAGAGAACTTCGAGTTTTTCTTCTTCTAGGATGGACGTCAGCGTCTTCGTCTGATGAATCCGCCTGGTCGCTTGTCTCCAGGTTAACCTTTTTAATGTCGTCGCCCTCGGTCTCCTGTTTGCGAGTAGGAGGTTTCTCCGATTCGTTTGGCGTCGAGTCAGGGTTATCTTTTCCGGAATCCTTTTCTGGTAATGTACCCTGCTCGGTTCAGGGACGATCCGTAGGAGCGCCGAAATCGAGCCTCCTTCTGTGGATCTTAGTAGTCCCGAGGAGGCGAATCGCTCGGGTTTTCGCGGTTAGGGTTTCAACCCGTTTCGCGAGCGAACCAATGAGCTTTTCATGCTCTTCTGATTTTTTATTAAACTCAGAAAGCATCTTTTCGATGGTCTCGGCGTTAGCGTTTGTAGCGTTGGCCGCGGACGCATCTTGCGGTGGCGATGTTTCAACGTTGTCGCGTTCGTTGCGAGTTTGGTTGTCACCAGTCATCGTTTCTTCGTTGGACATGTTGCGGCTTCGGTGTAAGATAGATCCGACCCCCCTCCTGCTAGCGCCAAATTGTGGGAACCGAAATCCACCTACTGTCAATAAATCGTAAATAAGGAAACTTCGGGAAAACCCTAAGTTTCCAGAGGAACCGGCTATCTGCAGAACCGCACAACAAAGATTAAGAAAACGACGAACTTAGAATTTAAAAGAGAATAAACGAAATTGAGAGCAAAGAGGTTCTTATTCCGAATCTGCGTAAGAACTGGTACAAAAAGAGTAGCTGAAAAGTCTAAGAACGAAAAACCCTAGTTGAGACGCAGCTCGCTAACAGAAAACGGAAATATTCCTAAATGCTAATTTTGGTGATGAAAGCTTTGAAAAGTCGTGTCCCAGCTTCTGCCCTATGCCACTTGCTTATATACTTCCTTTTAGTCTTTCCATTTTGCCCGAAACTGAGTTTATCGGGAATTTTCCATTTCTCTCGATCCTTCCTTTTCTTCCGAGTAAATCTTCTATATATCTCCAAACTTGCCTTTTGTCTTCAAACTCGACATTAATCTTCCTTCTGCGAGTAAACCATCAAAACGTTATCGTATCCTCGGGTTTGGTTTCGTTAATATCGCGAGATGGGTTTTTATCGTGTTTTAGGACCTTTCGGACCGTTTTACAATAAAATCCGTTTTACGACTTTATACGAGACCGTTTTCTGTTCCGATGCCGTTTTTACGATTTTCACGATGTTTTTTATTAAAAACGCGTTTTTATAATTTTAACAAAAAATATCGAATAAATCGTATAGTTTAAGCAATGTTCGGTGTTCTCGTTTAACCGTTACCGTTTTATACGATTTCCTCGAGTTCTTTCGGAGAAAACAAATTTTTACGGTTTTAAACGTAAAACTCGAATGATAGGTCGGATCGAGATGAAACGGGAGACATCTTGAACATGGTTCGGAGTACGACTGTGTCGAAGATCGTAAGCACTGAATCGGGAATTCGGGAGATCAAGGCTCGGGATGGTCGATGCGACGTACGGCGAACCGAGCCGGACCGGTCCGACTTGCCGGCCGGTGGACTGACCGGGAAGCTTCTGAACGGCGAACTAACCGGGACGGGGCTAGTTCGCCCAACGGCGAACTAAGCCGGTCATGGCTTAGTTCGCCGTTGGGCGAACTAGCTGGGACGGGGCTAGTTCGCCCAACGGCGAACTAAGCCGGTCATGGCTTAGTTCGCCGTTGGGCGAACTAGCTGGGACGGGGCTAGTTCGCCCAACGGCAAACTAAGCCAGTCATGGCTTAGTTCTCCGTTGGGCGAACTAGCCCGGACGAT
>CAKOAT010378488.1:106764-124238 GCA_932364175.1 Eruca vesicaria subsp. sativa
GGGAGATCAAGGCTCGGGATGGTCGATGCGACGTACGGCGAACCGAGCCGGACCGGTCCGACTTGCCGGCCGGTGGACTGACCGGGAAGCTTCTGAACGGCGAACTAACCGGGACGGGGCTAGTTCGCCCAACGGCGAACTAAGCCGGTCATGGCTTAGTTCGCCGTTGGGCGAACTAGCTGGGACGGGGCTAGTTCGCATTTTATGGCGGTTTCGGTTTTTCGTGGTTTTGTAAAACGGTTCTTCGAGTTTTATAAAACGATTCTTCGAGTTTTATAAAACGATTCTCGAGTTTTATAAACGATTCTCGAGTTTTATAAAACGATTCTTCGAGTTTTATAAAACGATTCTTCGAGTTTTATAAAACGATTCTCGAGTTTTATAAAACGATTCTTCGAGTTTTATAAAACGATTCTCGAGTTTTATAAAACGATTCTCGAGTTTTATAAACAATTCTTGAGTTTTATAAAATGATTCTCGAGTTTCATAAAACGATTATTCGAGTTTTATAAAACGATTCTCGAGTTTTATAAAACGATTTCTTTTATATCTACGGGGAGTTTTGGTCATTGATTCCGTCGTACCGATTTTGACCCCAACACGAAGGTTGATCCTGATGATCATTAGGGTTGTAGACCGGTGGAGGCACATACGACAGATGAGTACTGGCCGGTTGGGTCGTCTCTGGAACCGTGTCATGGCCGGATGACGTGGCGGCGGATGATGTGCCGGCTGAGGTAGAAACGGTGGGTTCGTTTGATGATTCACCGAGAAAAGTACTCGCGTAGGAGTGTCTAGCCGCGAAGTTCCGGATTCTCTTTCTACCAGACATAGCAATATCTAAATATCTGAAATTTATAAAAAAAAATAGAGCGGTTAAATTAAAAAATTCAAATATATGTAATTCTAATCCTAAACAAATTTCACACCTAATCTAATTACCTAACTAACCACCTAAAACTAAAAAAATTTCACCTAGAGAGAAGTTGAGTCGTTGTTAGAGAGAAGGGACTGAGCAACTGAATTTCTTCTACGAGGTCCCTATATATATATACAGTTTTGGTATTGGTCGTACATTAAGCGTAATTTTACAACTCAGTTATGACTAATAGTCATAATCTTGTCGTACTATTACGACCAATTAATATTGCGACTACATTAGGACTATATTACGACTAAGGTGTGTCCATCTATAAATTACGACCAATTAGGGTCGAACCATTACGACTAGATTACAGTTATTAGTTGTAACCTAGTCGTAATATTACCACTATGTTACAACTATTAGTCGTAATGTAGTCGTTTAACACAATTCGAAACCCAAACCCCAAACCCCAAACACCAAACCCCCAACCACAAACCTCCAAACCCCAAACACTAACCATCAAATCCCGAATCCGTAATGTAGTCGTTTAACACAATTCGAAACCCAAACCTCCAACCTCAAACCCCAAACAGTAACCATCAAATCGTACATACCAATATTGTTGTTGTTTTATTGAGTGGATTTTAGTTCTAATAAACATACATGTTTTTTTGTTAATATTGTCCTCTGGCTTCTCTTTCATCAAATTATCTTAGTTATTTTTTTTTCTACAATGAATTGATTTGTTATGATTTTAATATTTGGTTCATTTTTTTCAGAAGCTGGCAAAGGAAATTAAGTTTCTCAAAAAGCACTCAGATCCAAATATAGTTGTAAGAAATAGCTTTTGTATTCCTTTCAATGTTTGATAAACCCTCCCAATTTTTGTTTCTTTTGTTACTCTTTTATTATTTTGTGGGCATTAAAGGTATTTAGGCACAGTGAAAAAATGAAACTTTGAGCACCCTTGTTTAAAGAGAATCTTCTGGATTTTCAAACTTCACTTAGATTATCAGAAGATTTTTGAGAGACGGATGTCTCGTCGGTGCCATGAATGTGAACGAAGACATGTTGAAATATTCCGCAGCATCCATCTTTGTACAACCCCAAATAGCTATTACTTTCATTCACCTTCACTCACCGTTATCAGCATCATCAGGTGCCCCAAAGAATGAGTCGCATTCTTCTTGAGAAAGAAACTACACAAGGGAGAGGCCAAGAGGAGAAATAAAGGAAAAAGCTACTGCTAAGAAAACTATACATTGGGATGCTTTGTTTGGGATAGAACCGTCCACCTCATAGGATAAAATGAAGAGGAGAAGATGGACGGAGAGAGGAAAAAAAGAGGACAAAACTAATAATGAGAGATTTGATAAAAATGATGTACCGGAAAGAAGCATTACTATTTTAAAGCAATCAATGACTCTGGTCGAACTTGCTGAGAAAGTAGTAAAAGAAAGAAAATGGAAGACTGTGTTTCTGTAGAAACTAATGCCAAAAGTTGGAGAGATTGGAGATCCGCTGCAACCGCAACAAATCCACAACAAGTAACTTCACAAGAAGAGAAAAAGGTTTTAAAAAACATTATTTCTTAAAAAAGTTTTTATTAGGCAAAAACACTCGTTTTTGGTCGTCTCGTAGATTAAAATTAACTTGAAACAAAGAGTACACAAAGCCAGCAAAGGTGATCAAACCTTTCTGGAGCCATAAACCGGTGAGGTGTTAGACATCATCCAGGGGCATAGATTGTTACAAACATTGAAACCAGAAACTAGCCTAAAAGATGAAAGCAAAGGTGAGGAGGATCCACAAAGAGTTACATGATAAACTGCAATAATGGTGAAGCTGACTGGACAATGAGATTGAAATCAGAGCACACCAATTAACACAGATTGAGAAGAGCCACAAGACAAATTGGAAGCACAAGAACATCACCCATATATAAACTGAACTGAGAGAGGTTATAATCCTTAACCTTCGCTGTAAACACCATTTAATCCCAACTAAGACTCGCCGTTAGACCTTGAGTAGGCTCTCCCCTCGCCTCATACGCACCATCACCCCACGGCAAAGCCTATAAAAACTTCCTGAATTGACTTATTCACACAGCCGGTAACTGGATAAGAACCACTCCAAATCTAGGACTAACACGATCAGCACGGCGACAAACGAACAACAGTGAAACAAATGATCAGAACCCATCTATCTTCTTCTGTTCCTCTCGAAACTAAAGAAAAGCTCGCATAAAGTCTCTGGCCATCAAAGCTCAACAACCACCGGAGTTGAGCTCCAATCCCTAATCCCTCACTCCACCATCTTTTGAGAACCTCATCTCAATACTAAACTGTAATGACCCAAGCCCACCACCCCAACTAATTTCGGCCCAGTCCCAAGGCCCACTCGAAATTGCCCAAGGTACTTAGTATAAAAGCCCTTTTTCTTCCCCAAAACACTTCATTTCATGCAAGCAAAGCAATTTTAAAGAGAGAGAAAATTGAGAGAGTGTTTGGTTTTGTAGAGAGAGGTTCGTCAGAGCTCGTCGCCGGAGCCACCACGTCCAGAGTACCCGTCCAGCTTGTCACCACCGACCCCCAGCCTAGGTAATCCCGGAAACCACCACATGTTTTAGTTGAGTTTTGATCTGTTTAGTAAATCGACCATAACTTCCTAACCAATGAGAATCTTTTGCATGCAAGGCCACCATCGCATTCTACTCGTCGAGACGAAGCCGTAGACCCCGAAAACGCCGCGATCCGACCCCAGAGGCGCCGTCACGCGCCCGTCAAATATCGTCCACCGCGCGCGCGTGAAACGCACGCGCCACCGCCTCCTCGCTGGAGCAGCCGCACACGCCGCCGTCGCCTCGCCGGAGCCGCCGCACCTCCGCCGTCCCCTCGTCGGAGCCATCGCACCTCCGCCGTCCCTCCGCAGTCGGTGACCGCCGGTAAGCCGCCGTCCCTTCTTGCCGGACCGGTGACCGGAGCCGGTGACTCGCCGGTAACTCGGTAAGTTCGGCCGGGTTGACTCGGCGAGTCAACCGTTGACTCGGTCAACCGGTTTGTGCTTGGTCAAAATCGGTTATGTTTGGTTAGGGTTTAACCGACGGTTAAAATCAATTAAAAATCAGTTAGGGTTAAACCGGTTAGTTAAATTAATGGATTTTTGTTTAGGTGTAAATCGGATTGAAATCGATTGGGAATTGGTTCAATTAAATTCGGAGTCGGTAAAGGTCAAACCGATATGGTTAAGTCAATTGATTTCTGGTCAAGGGTAGACCGGGTTGACTTTGACCTGCGAGTTACTTTTCTGTAATTGCCCTTTTTCGCCCGTTCGAAGGTCAATCTGACTCGAAATTTCGATCTGATTTCATATTTGGGATCTATTTGAGCAGCTGGAGTTCATAGAGACCACTTTTCCCCAGTTGCTAAGGTGAGGGTATACTTTCGAACGATTCGTACGTGGCTTAGAACTTTAAATAAGTATAATTTACTTCTATTGTGTTCCGTCTGCGTGAAATCGAGTCTGTCATTCCTTGTTTAGTTTTTCGGTTGTTTGCTTAAACCGGAATTAGGGTGTTAGAGGATTCAACATTGTTTGCTTCACTTAATGTAAATTCGTAGTTATAATGGTGTGATCCGAATACACAGCGTGGTGGTGCTAACGTATGCCGGATTGTGTGAATGTTACGGCCAACTATAGTCGACCGGTTGAGCCGTAACCTGGTGGTGTCGATAAATTGTCTACGGGCGGTGTCCGAGCACTATCTTAGAGTTGTTGTAGCCCAGGTGTGGGCAGTGTTTTTGGCCCGTTAGTGGGCAGCGGGTGTGCACCCCGCTAGGACCATTTTTTGCTTGCTTGGGTACTTTAGGTACCGTGTTTGACATGCATTAGAATTAATTTATATTTATTTGGAGTGCTATGTCCGGGTCTACGGACTTCGGGGTAGCATCCCGTACCTCACTGAGCGAGTCCCCTGTTTCTCACCTCTCTTTCTTCCCCTTGCAGGTGAGACCGATTAGCAGGAGTGATCATATCGGACCGGTGCTATTGGGCTTTTGGGCTTCTATCGTACTATATCTTATCTTATCGTATTTTATCATATTTTATCGTTTTGGGCTTATAAGCCTTTGGACTGTTATCGCTTATGTTGTTTCGTATTTTCAGACTTACGGTTAACGTAGATTATCGGTATTGTGGGTGTTATGTATTGGGCCTTGGGCCGTTTTATGTTTTGGAGTTATGTGTTATGAAGTATGCTGACTTTTAAGTATTATTATTAAAAACAGCGTTTTCAGAGATTATTATTTTATTATATTATTTTCGAGAAAACGGGTGTCACGATTTTTGGTATCAGAGCGTGGTTCTGTCCTGGCTCCGACCCGGGATGGCGATTCGTGGAGACTTCGGTTTTAATCGGTTTTAAAGGATTTTAAAAATATTTTTTTGGGGACTCGGGATATTTTCAAAGAAAAATCAATAGCACCATTGTGTCCGATATCACTTCTTTAACCCCCCTTTTGAGTTGGTATTCGATAGAAGTTAACCGATTTGTTTCCCCTTTCAGATGCCACCGAGACCGAGAGTTGTTCGTACTCAGACTATTAGAGCTGCTAGAGAGGCAGGTGATGATGATGTTCAGCCCGCACTTCCGCAGCCTGCACCACCACCGTTTGATCAGGATGCTTTGAGACAGATGGTGCAAGATGCAGCGACACAGGCCGCTCAGGAGGCACTTCAGTAGGCCGCTAGAGTAGCAGCACAGGAGGTTGCTATACAGATGGGTGCAGCTCCGCAGGGTCCGCAGATTCAGATGCAGCAGGGCCCGCAGATTCATGTGCAGCAGGTTCCGCCAGCCCAGGTTCCGCCAGTTCAGGTTCCACCGGTTCAGGTTCAGCATGATCATCAGATTCCCGCTCAGCAGGTCCCCTTCCCTCAGGTTCCATTGCAGCAGGTTCCCGTTCATCAGTTTGATCAGGGTATTCCCATTCCACCACCACCACTGCCTCAGTATCACCCAGGCTATGATGATAGGTTTTTCAGGCTGACGAGGCAGATGAAAGACATGGATATGGAGCATTTCAGTGGAGCGACGGATCCGAAAGAGGCGCATAATTGGAAGCTAAGTCTGGAGCGTAATTTGGAGTTTCTCGATTTCCTACCAGAGTTCTCACTTAGATTGGCGATGCAGTATCTGCGTGGAGATGCACTAGTTTGGTGGAATGGAGTGCGTTTGAGCCGTGGAGTAGAGAGGCTTACTTTTGCTGATTTTATTCAGGAATTCGATAAGAAGTTCTTCCCTAAGGAGGTCTTGGACAAGATGAAGAGTGACTTTGAGCATGTGAGCCATGGTAGCTTGACCATCAGGGAGTATGAGGTTGAGTTCAACCGGCTTCGTAGGTTTATTGGGAGTGGCATTTCAGAGGAGGACTTGATCCGTAAGTTTTTGGTTGGGATGCGGATCGAGATTCGCAACAGATGTTGGATTGTCAGTTAACACAGATTGGGAGATTTGGTTGAGAAAGCCGCTGAGCAGGAGGCCGGTTTATCAGAGGAGCAAAGACTTTCTAGAGCAGCTCAGACTAAGGTTGGAAAGGCCCCAGAGTCTCAGAGGAGTGCAGGAAACCAGTCGGGACCACCGAGATGCCCTCGTTGCCATCGCAGTCATTTCAGACAGTGTGTCAAGTGCTTCACTTGTGGTCAGCGAGGACACGTTGCAAAGGATTGTCGGGAAAGACCCGTGGACGCGGCTCCAGTTAGACAGGCTGTAGCACCGACAGCGACTGTTGGGATTTGTTATGGTTGTCACCAGCCCGGTCACCTCCAGAGAGATTGTCCAAGGAGGGGTAATGCAGCACTTCCACCGCCAGCCAAGCGTTTAGCCATCGCTCCGCGTGTGTTTGCTACAGGAGACCCGCAAGGAGCAGAGCTGATAGCGGGTATGTGCCTTCATTATTTCAGTTATGTATGGATGTTTAAATTTCTTGGTCATCATGTGTAGTTAGAAAAGAAAAATCTCGTGTAGGATCGGTTTTGGTTGGAGGTGAGCCAGCTCACACGTTGTTCGACACGGGAGCTTCTCACAGTTTTGTGAGTCCGCGCATAGTTAAGTCTTGGTCTTTTTGGGGTATCTTCGAACCGAAGGCTAAGCAAATTCAGACAGCCTGTATTGAGAAGTTAGGAGCAGTTGGTATTCATCGCGACGTACCGGTCATGCTTGGAGGAGTTGATTTACTTGGAGACTTGACAGAGATGGAGATGAGTTTTTACGACGTCATACTTGGGATGGATGGTTGACGCGACATCACGTAATCTTGGATTGTCCGAAGGCAAGAGTTAGCATCCCTAGATCAGAAGGGCGTATAATTTTTCAGGGGATTCAGACATACCAAGGAGTTTCCATCGTTTCCATGCTGTGCTGAGGAGTTGTTGGAGAGAGGAGTCGAAGGGTTTTTGGCAACCATTTAGATGGTTAATGATGATGGGCAGCAAGAGTTGCATGATATTCCAGTGGTTGCTGAGTTCGAGGATGTTTTTGAGGCCTTAAAAGGGCCACCACC
This sequence comes from Eruca vesicaria subsp. sativa, assembly GCA_932364175.1. Lineage (NCBI taxonomy): Eukaryota > Viridiplantae > Streptophyta > Magnoliopsida > Brassicales > Brassicaceae > Eruca > Eruca vesicaria. The sequence continues at coordinate 114,187 of CAKOAT010378488.1, forward strand.
AGCTAGAAGTGATGTTTTGACTATCGAGGTGGAACCGGGAGCAGCACCGGTTTCCCGAGCTCCTTATCGGTTAGCACCAACAGAGATGGCTGAGTTGAAGAAGCAGTTGGGAAAGCTATCAGATAAGGGTTTCATCAGACCAAGTACTTCACCATGGGTAGCACCGGTTTTATTTGTGAAGAAGAAAGATGGGAGTTTCAGACTTTGTATCGACTACAAGGGTTTGAACAAGGTGACCATCAAGAATAAGTACCTGCTGCCACGTATTGATGAGTTGTTGGATCAGTTGCAAGGAGCTTCTTGGTTTTCTAAGATTGACTTGGCGTCGGGATACCATCAGATCGCGATAGCTGATGGAGATGTGCACAAGACGGCTTTCCGTACGCGCTATGGCCATTATGAGTTTGTTGTGATGCCATTCGGATTGACGAACGCACCGGCAGCGTTCATGAAGCTGATGAATGATGTGTTTTGTGAGCATTTGGATAAGTGTGTGATCGTGTTCATCGACGACATCTAGGTTTATTCTCGGAGCAAAGAGGAGCATGCAGAGCATTTGCGGATTGTATTGGGAAAGCTGAGAGAGCATCAGTTGTTTGCTATGTTGAGAAAGTGTAGCTTCTGGCAGAGGAAGATTGGATTTCTTGGTCGTGTGGTTTCAGAAGAAGGAGTTGCAGTAGATCCTGAGAAGATTACTGCCATTTCAGAGTGGCCGACACCTAGGAGTGCTACGGAGATTCGCAGTTTTCTCGGTTTAGCTGGGTACTACAGGAAGTTTGTTAAGGATTTTGCCAGCATTGCAAAGCCGATGACAAGGCTAACAGGAAAGGATGTTAAGTTTGATTGGACTGATGATTTCTCCAAAATTTTCATGGAGTTGAAGCGACAATTAACGCAGACGCCGGTATTGGTACTTCTGAGGCCTGGGATACCATATGAGGTTTACACTGATGCGTCGGGTACATGATTGGGTTGTGTATTGATGCAGGAGGGTCAGGTCATTGCTTATGCATCACGTCAGTTAAGACCTCACGAGGCTAATTACCCTACACACGACTTGGAGTTAGCAGTAGTTGTATTTGCGTTGAAGATTTGGAGATCGTACTTGTATGGTGAGAGGGTGAAAATTTTCGCTGATCACAAGAGTTTAAATTACATCTTCACTCAGACGGACTTGAACTTAAGGCAGCGCAGATGGATTGAGTTGTTGGCAGATTACAACTTGGATATCGCTTATCATCCAGGGAAGGCTAATCAGGTGGCAGATGCTTTGAGTAGGCGCTGGAGCGATGTTTCAGGAACCAAGGAGGTTCAGGAGTTTACGGGTATACTTGCTAGTCTCAGATTGTGTGCCACTACGGTAGATGGCGAGGCAGCTGGTCTCGAGGCAGTTGAGCGGGCAGATTTACTTCGGAGGATACACAGAGCTCAGGATGTTGATGAGGCCTTGTGTAAGCAGATTGAGATCGAGAGTATTGGGTATCAGACAGCTTCGAGTGGGGTGGTTATGTTCCGAAACCGAGTTTGTGTACCAGATGATGAGCAGTTGAGGAAGGAGATCTTGAAGCAAGCACATCACTCGAGTTTCTCTATTCACCCAGGAAACACCAAGATGTACAGAGATCTGAAGTGTTATTACCATTGGCCTGGTATGAAGAGGGACGTTGCTACTTTTGTATCGCAGTGCCAGACTTTTCAGATGGTTAAGGCGGAGCATCAGGTGCCTAGCGGGTTATTGCAAAACCTGCCATTACCAGAATGGAAATGGGACATGGTGACTATGGATTTTGTGACGGGTTTGCCGACCACCACAGGAGGAAATAATGCTATATGGGTAATCGTGGATAGACTCACCAAGTCAGCTCATTTCCTCGCAATTACGAAGACAGACAGAGCTGAGCAGTTAGCAGAGATGTATATCAGTGAGATTGTTAGACTGCACGGAGTACCTGTCAGCATTGTATCAGATCGGGATGTAAAGTTCACTTCTGCATTCTGGAGAGCCTTTCAAAAGGCGCTTGGGACCAAGGTCCACATGAGTGCCGCATATCATCCGCAGACAGATGGTCAGTCAGAGAGGACTCTTCAGACATTGGAGGATATGCTCCGAGCTTGTGTTTTGGATTGGAAAGGTAGTTGGTTGAGGTACCTACACCTAGCGAAGTTTGCTTATAACAACAGTTATCATTCAAGTATTTAGATGGCACCGTATGAGGCTCTTTATGGTAGACCTTGTCGTACCCCGCCTTGTTGGGCAGAAGTGGGGGAGCGACGTGAGATAACCAGCAATGGTTCAAGAGACGGTAGAGCAAGTTGAGATGCTCAAGAGACGGCTTAAGGAAGCCCATAATCGCCAAAAGAGTTATGCAGATAAGCGTCGTAAGGATTTAGAGTTTCAGGTTGGCGACCTGCTATACCTTAAGATGAGGACGTTTCAGGGAGGATCTACGACTCGGAAGCTGAAGAAGCTTAAGCCGAGATATATGGGACCATTTCCTATTTTGGAGCAGTTGCTTATAGATTGCGTTTATCGGCAGAGTTATCAGACTTCCACGATGTGTTTCATTTTTTAGTTTTGAGGAAAGTCGTGAGAGAGTCTGAGCTCATTTTCCAGCAGCCGCCAAGTGATCTTCGTAGAGACTTATCCGCAGTTTGTGAGCCAGTTGAGATTGTGGATCGACAAGTGAGAGCGGATCAGGGGATGATGACCATGATGGTCAAGGTTCGTTGGGAGAGAGACGGGGTCCAGGAGGAGACTTGGGAGTCTGAGCCACAGATGAGGATTGATTTTCCAGAGCTGTTTCGAGATGTTATCGGTCAGTCAACGCTTGACTCAAATTTGGGGAAGAATTCCGTATTAGTGGGGGAGAAATGTAATGACCCAAGCCCACCACCCTAACTAATTTCGGCCCAGTCCCAAGGCCCACTAGAAATTGCCCGAGGTACTTAGTATAAAAGCCCTTTTTCTTCCCAAAAACAATTCATTTCATGCAAGCAAAGCAATTTTAGAGAGAGAGAGTGTTTGGTTTTGTAGAGAGAGGTTCATCAGAGCTCGTCTCCGGACCCACCACGTCCAGAATACCCGTCCATCTTGTCACCACCGACCCCCAGCCTAGGTAATCCCGGAAACCACCGCATGTTTTAGTTGAGTTTTGATCTGTTTAGTAAATCTACCATAACTTCCTAACCATTGAGAATCTGTTGCATGAAAGGCCACCATCACGTTCTTCTCGTTGTGACAAAGCCGTAGACCCCGAAAACGCCGCGATCCGACCTCGGAGCCGCCGTCACGCACCCGTCGAAGATCGTCCACCGCGCGCGCATTAAACGCACGCGCCACCGCCGCCTCTCCGGAGCAGCCGCACGCGCCGCCGTCGCCTCGCCGGAGCCGCCGCACCTCCGCCGTCCCTCCGCCGCCGGTGACCGCCGGTAAGCCGTCGTCCCTTCTCGCCGGACCGGTGACCAGAGCCGGTGACTCGCCGGTGACTCGGTCAACTAGGCCGGGTTGACTCGGCGAGTCAACCGTTGACTCGGCGAGTCAACCGTTGACTCGGTCAACCGGTTTGTGCTTGGTCAAAATCGGTTATGTTTGGTTAGGGTTTAATCGGCGGTTAAAATCAATTAAAAATCAGTTAGGGTTAAACCGGTTAATTAAATTAGTGGATTTTTGGTTAGGTGTAAACCGGATTGAAATCAATTGGGAATTGGTTCAATTCAGTTCGGAATCGGTTAAGGTCAAACCGATTTGGTTAAGTCAATTGATTTCTGGTGAAGGGTTGACTGGGTTGACTTTGATCTGCGAGTTGACTTTTCTGTAATTGGCCGTTTTCGCCCGTTCGAAGGTCAATCTGACTCGAAATTTCGTTCTGATTTCAGATTTGGGATCTATTTGAGCAGGTGGAGTTCATAGAGACCACTTTTCCCCAGTTGCTAAGGTGAGGGTCTACTTCCGAACGATTCGTACGTGACTTAAAACTTTAAATAAGTATAATTTACTTTTATTGTGTTCCGTCTGCGTGAAATCGAGTCTGTCATTGCTTGTTTAGTTTTTAGGTTGTTTGCTTAAACCGGAATTAGGGTGTTAGAGGATTCAACATTGTTTTGTTCACTTAATGTAAATCAATTTTTTGTTTCAAAATCTGTAAAAGAAAGTATTAAAGAAATACATTAGTGAATCACATAATTTAACCAAAATACATAATATAATATAAATGGGAAAATTATCATTTAAATCACCAACTTTCAAATTTAGTTGAACTAAAGCACCAACTTTCTCATAAGCCAAAAAAACACTCAACTTTTGTTGACAAGCCATTTTAATCACAAACTTTCTTCGACCATACCAATTTACGCATATCGTTAGTCAACAGTTATAGTTGACTAACTGTAGGCCTAAAATGACTTTCAAAGTTGATGTTTTTTTTGGCACAAATATAAATCAATATTTTTTTTTACAATATTGGATATATTTTAAATATTGAAAATATTTTTATAACTAAAGCAATAATAAATAAAATTATAAATAAAAGATCGAATAAAAAATATAAATAAAACTCAATGTGAAATAATTAGTTAACATAAATTAATTGAGTATCTTGGTTGTAAATTTGTAAATATTTATATAATTCTATTTGAATTATGTTTTATAATTTTATTTTCAAAAGTTTGTTGATGAAATATTAATTCAACTATTGTTTCTTAAATGAAAAAGTTATCGATTAACGAATTATTCATGATTCTTTAAGCTTATAATAAAGATGTTCAAACAAATCTATAGATTTTCTATAAAAATTTTACAATAGGTTTTCTGCATTTAAAAAAAAAAATAAGTTTCACTAAAATAGATAACTCTTTTTGTTATCCAATAACTCATTTTGTTTAAAAAATCAAGAATTGAAGTAATATTTTATTAACAAATTTTTGACAGTAAAATTATAAAACATAATCCATGTAGGATTATAAAATAGTTTTTAAAAATTAATCGTAAATAATTAAAAATCATAATAATTTTAACTAAAATACTCAATTAAAGATATGTTAATTAATAATTTTACATTGAGTTATATTTATATTTTTGAATGGAATTTATTTTTTATTTAAAATTTTATTTATTAGTGTTATACTTATTTAAAGTTTCAATATTTAAAAGCCAATATTTTGAAAAATTGTTGATTTATATTTTTGCCATAAAAACACCAACTTTAAAAGCCATTTTATGCATACCGTTAGTCAACTATAATTGTTAACTGACGATATGACTAAATTGGCATGGTCGACGAAATTTTGTGATTAAATTGGCTTGTCAAAAAAAGTTGATTGTTTATTTGTTTATGCGAAAGTTGATACTTTATTTCAACAAAATTTGAAAGTTGGTGATTTAAATTACAATTTTCAATCTTTCATCTATATGAATTCAAATTAAGAGAATCTAAAGATACTACTTTTTCACGATTCATCAAAGTACGTCAAGGCAAATTAAAAAATGAATATGATGACTTTTTCCTTTTGATTATTAAAATTATTAAGATACATAAAACTGACAAGATATAATGAAAAAACACAGTAAGAATTTGTTAATAATAAAAAATGTATTTAAAATAGAAAAAAATGATAAAACTATATATAAAAAATAGAAAATATCTTCAAACCTAAATCCAATATTGATACAAATATATATATATATATATATATATATATATATATATATATATATATATGCACAATCTGAAAGGGGAGACAATACAAAACAAAGTGACAAAGAATGTATGAGTATAAACAAGAGTACATGACTTAATATAAAACAAACATATCAATGGTCTACATTACCAAAATAATGTTGCGTACTAAAACATCTCAGCAATCAAAATATTAAACAACCGAGAGGAATAAGTAAAAATAAAAATGAACAATTACAAATAATTCACACATATATATAACTCGGCTATTCTGAGTAGAGTACATACATTATCAAAATATAAAATTTTCCGCGCAAAATGCACACAAATCACTAGTAATCTATATATTCTTTTGGCTTGATTTTCGATGATTTATTGGCATTTACATTACTTTTTGTCTATTTTTTTTTTCTATTTTCCATACAGTGTATTCAAAGTAAGGTATGTTCAATTGTTTATAAGGAAAATGAGTGTCTGAGAATTGTTCTTGATTTTTATTCATCAATCGAGTCTATGACTCTCCTTTTTATCTCTCTTTTTTGATATATTTCTCTGTTTTTAAACATAAGTTTTTTTTCATTGTATCATGTATTAAAATGGTTTGGTTGTGTGAGGTTTGGTCAAAGCCCATCAGGCGTGTTCAACTTGGGCCAGTTTTAGACAAGTTATGCGCCGACAACTTATGGGCTATTCATTAAAGCCCATTATGTTAAGTGTTGACAATACAAGGAAGAAGAGATCACGACAGGGATATCTAAGCACAAGCCACGCCTTTTGGAGGCTGAAGCCTCAAGCCTCATAAGAGTGCTTCCATGGCATCTCTTACAGAGATAGAGTAAGCTAGAGATCGATATGTATTCTAGTCTTAGCTTTTAGCAATGTAATCTCTTGTATTATCTCTTGTAGACTCTCTAGGGTTTATATTCCCAGGACAGAGAGAGTAATGATCTTTTAAACCACATCAGAGATATTTTCCAATACTTCATAGTGGATGTTTTGGATCTCTGAATCCACCCCAGAGGTAGCGCGTTGCGGCCGTGAACAAGGTGAAAAAGTCTTGAGTCATGAACAAGCTTTAGTGAATCATATGAGTAGGTCCAGAGCTTAGCTTCCGTAACAAGTGGGTATCATAACCTTACAAGTGGTATCCAAGCGCCAACAAAGTGGTATCAGAGCTCAGACTCATCGCTTTGCGAATTCCACGTCTCGAGGAGGAGAGACATATGAAGAAGCTTCCAAGCGATACAACAGAATCGCAAGTTTAAGGGAAGTTGGTGGTCATGTGGTTTTGCCCTAATTAGAGTGCAAAAACCAGAGGATACAACGAGATAAAGATCAGGTTAAAGAGATTTTTGGTTTATAAGAGACGAAGGAAAACTGTTGAACGTTCTTTGCGGCAGTTGCACAAGTTTATAGAGGAAAAATTCAGAAGTCAGTTGAATCGGTTAAGATGATTTCTAGCTTGAAATCAAAGTTTTCTAGAGTTCTCCAAAGGTGCAAGAACGTGCTACTATATGAGAAGGACTTCAGGTTACTCACAAGTTAAGATGGTGGCAGGCTGCTAGCATAAGGAAAAAGGTTTCAGATCTGTCCAAGATCTTCAGTCACAAGGCATGTGTGACTAAATGCATTGGAATTTTGGGTTTCTTCATGGTTTGCAAGTTATCATGGCTGTTCGTCTATCAGATAGTATTCTTTAGTCAGCGTGAAAAGTGTTGCAGAAGGGGTGAAGTAAATCGGCTGATGCATGGTTTGTCTAGGTGTGATTATGAGAGTCTACAACTGGGTAGATGTTCAGAGAGCAAGATACTACAAGGCTGATATTTTCAGAGGGAATGTGGTGGCCCCTTAGCTGAAATCGACAGGCTTAAATAATAAGAATTGACAATGGGTTCTTATAAGCCTATTAGCAATTAAATCTTGAGAAAGGAGTTAAGAAGAAGCCGGAGGCTATTTTGCTCGGGAAAGAAAGGCTAATAAAACAGGTCACGGAAGAAGACTCCGGACCTCATTCACAGAGAGCTAGTAGGAGTAGCTCATGATGGATGCGCAGGACCCGATCAAAAGGAGACTGCTGATAATCCCTTAACTCATGGAGCAAATCTCGGAAGTTAGCTGAGGTCGTTGGAATATGATCGTGAGCTATAAAAGAGGAGGAGGAAGATCACAGCAAGGGGTCCAGATTTTGATTCATTATTATTCACATATTCAAGAACTCTAGAAACATCCTTTATTCTTTGTAACCTCAGATCGAAACATTTGTAATCATCTTTTACCCAAGAACATCAATACAATCATATTCATTCTTTAAGTTCTAACAGGATTCAGCCCACGATTATCTCTTCTCCAATCTAAACCTTACCTAAATGAGGAAGTGAGTTTTATCCCTCACATTTTGGCGCCGTCCGAGGGGACGAGATAATTGAATCCTTTACTCCGTAACTTGAGAATGGATCCATCCAACTAGGCAACGAACCCATCTATCCCTGATCCCGTGATCCAGATCGACGTCTCACCAAACAGAAGAGACTCGGATCCTCAGGACCCGGAGCCTCGATCCGCCGATAACCGATCTGAGCAACAGCCTCCGGCTAATGCTCAACCGAACCAGACCACCACTAGAATAATTAACCCGAGATTCTCTAGTGGAAAAAACTCTGGGGTTACACCCCCCGAAAACCCTTAGCGTCAACCCGCTCCGAACCAATCGGAAGCTCAGCTATCCGAAATGCGTCGAATGATGGTGCAATTGGTAGAAAGAGCTCAGGATAATGAGCGTACGTTGCAACAGCTAACTGCTCAACAGCAACGGTTCGAAAAGGTGACTAGATCTCTAACCGAGACGACTCATCCATTGCAACGTCAAGGCTCGGGAATCACTTTCCCAGATCGACTGACCGAACCCACGTTCCCTCGCGGACGTCTGGATTTTTCCCCTAACAGCACTGCTCAAGATGTGCAAGAATCTGTTCTCCGGACACCTCATGCTGGAACAACCCCTGCATTCAGTCCACCTGTAACCAGCGCTATGGGAAGTAACATAGCAACGACAAGCTCTGCGCCCAACAGGGTTACTGAACAGAGCACACGTTTACCGCCTCCGCCACCTGTTTTCAGGTCCGGAGAAGGAATATCTTTCCCTCCTAGGGGAAGAGCATCAGATTCTACTTATCAAACTGGGAGAGCGATCCCGAATCAAGACAGCCACCAGAGGACAGAAGCTGATCCTGCAGCTCACCCCCTGGTCGCATCCCTCAAAACGACCCTAGAGCTAGTGAGCGATTTAGCCCACCTAATGCCTGGGAGAACGACCACACTCGACTCCATCAAGAATCTCCCCATCAGATTCATCATGACGACCCAACCGTCCTTCCTCTAGAGGGACCTGAGGCTATTCGCCGATACATGGAGCAAACCCACGCAGCGCTCAGAAAGTTGAATGCTCAAGTCCACAAAGCAACAAGCTCAGCTCCCGAAATCGAGAGCTTGATTGAGGAAACCCGTGGGACCCCATTTACAAACAAAATCACTAGCTCTTACATAAGAGAGACCCGAAAAATTAGGATCCCCAAATATGATGGGACCTCAGATCCTAAGGCTCATTTGAGAGCCTTCCGATTAGCTATCGTGAAAGCTCACTTCACGAGAGAAGAATGCGCAGCAGGTTACTGCAGAACTTTCGCCGAAAACTTGGTCGGAACAGCTCTCGAATGGTTTTCAAGCCTTGAGCCGAACTCAATAGATAATTTCGACCAGCTCACCAACGCCTTCATGAAGCAGTACTCGACCCATATCCTAAAGCAAGCTTCCGAGGCCGACCTCTGGAAAATCAGACAAGGAATGGGAGATTCCTTACGAGTCTATATCGAGAAATTTAGAGCAGTGAGAACTAACCTCTCGAATCTCAACGATCACGTTGCTATCGAAGCCCTTAGAAGATCTGGTACAAATCAGAATTCTGGTTCGAGCTAACGCTCAATCCTCCTCCAAATATCGATGATGCCCTTCACAAAGCATCTAGATATATTACCTTGGAAGAGGAAACGGCCGCACTAGATAAAATCCATAAGAAATCTCAAAATCACCCGGAAGGTGAAACCTCGGAAGCAAAAGGATCTTCTAGAAAAGGGAGCTCCCGGAATAATCAGACCCAGGGAGAACATTCTTATGTAGTCGAGGAAGTCCAACAGGAAAAACCTGTTGCCGCGACAAGCAAAACCCCCTGGTCAAAAGGCTACGATGAGAACAAACACTGCTCTTATCACGATCGAAAAGGGCACTTAAGTGAGGAATGTTGGGACCTCCAACGACAGTTGGCAGCTAAATTCATAGCTGGGGAACTAAAGGACGTGGAACTCAAAAAACCACCCCCTTACC
>CAKOAT010378488.1:124338-145219 GCA_932364175.1 Eruca vesicaria subsp. sativa
TGCGACTCAAAGACACAGGATCACCCTGTATAGTCTATGATGGGTTCACGAGAAGATTCCTCTCCTTAAGTGAGTTCAATGTTCTTGATGCTGAACAGAGAAAGCAGTTCTCCTCAGAGAAGAAATCGACAGAAAAGTCTTTTGATAAAAATAATGCTTAGACTGATACAAAACGGAGGCCATAGAGTATAAGCACGAAGTTAAAATCCCTAAGCCTAAACCAGATTGGTTTAGTTTAATTCTAATCCTAATCCAATTTGAAATTGGTTTACTAATCCTAATCCTAATTAACTTTGGTTTTCTGGTTTGTTTTAAATGAAATCAATTACACTTTGATACATTAAATCAACAGGCTGGTTCTTCTTTCGTTTCTTCTTAGCCCACGACTTGAAATGCTTGATCTGCTTCTTGTTGTGTCAGTAAGGTCCCTTAGACGTCCATCTCCAAGTTGGTGCATCCCTCTCTCAGCCCCTTCACGCTCAGTAGCTTCTTAAGTCAGTTTTGCTGATGCAGATCTCTTCCACTGTACATCCATCTTCACCCAGATGACCCTGAACTGATCTTGATATACATTCAAGAGTTAGTTGCTTATACTTGGATCCAGAACTCTTCCTGATTGCAAGCTGGTCGTCCTTACTGATCCATGATCATTCCATGACTACCAAAGGACGTATAAAGTATCTTATTCTTCTCTCTGTCTAATACCTCATAGATGATGCCAATAAGACAATGAAACTCCCCATTCAGTCAAGCTTTGATCAGTGTATTAGCTAGCCCATACATTGGATCCCATCTTTTAAGTTTGAGCCTGATTAGGATCGCACCATTACCAGAAAAGAGGTCCCAGATATACCTCTCTGAAGCGTGAAAGATCACCTGAGAAGGAGACAGACTCGCCACCGCCAGCTCCCAAGAAAAGAGTTGACATGATTGTGAGGGACAAAACTCACTTCCTAATTTAGGTTAGGTTTAGATTGGAGAAAAGACAATCGTGGGCTGAATCCTGTTAGAACTGAAAGAATGAATATGATTGTATTGATGCATAAGGGTTACAAAGATAGTTCCGATGGTTACAAAGAGATAGCTAAATGATTTGTGAACGATAATGTGTGTAAAAATTGGTTCAGCCAATGAACCCCTCTTCTTCGTCTCTCCTTCCTTTAAATAGCCTTAGGTCACGTTTAACTTCTCCTGATAAATCTCCGAGATTGCTTCCGTAAGTTGAGAGATTTACAACAGCCTCCTCTTGACCAATTCCTACGCGTCCAACCTGAGCTGCTTGTTGTTCGCTATTTGCAAAAGAGGTCTGGAGCTCCTTTCTGTGACCTGTTTTATTAATGTCTTTTCCTTAAGCAAACAAGTTCCGCCTTTTATTCGGTTCTTCCTCGAGGAATGGATTATTAACGGGCTTGTAACGTCCTATTAACAGTTTTTATCATTCGAGCCCATTATCTTAGCTAACGGGCTACATTCGGGCCCAACAGTTGCCCCCGGCTTTCGAGATGAGACCTCTTTTCTCGGAAGCTAAAGCTTAACCGCCTGATCTCTTATTTCTTGGTCGAGATAATGATTATTTTATATTATATCCGAAGATAAGCGTGACCTTAATTCAATGGTTCAGATTTCATTTGGTAAGATCAATGGTTGAGATTAATGCGTTTTGAACAGCTTTAATCCCGATTTTCGAGGTAAGACGTGATATAAAGCTGTAGTCATTAACTGCAACTTTTCACCACCACCCCACGTCTCGATTCGGTTTCCCAGGTAACTGTTCACTTTCTTCTTAAATTTACTGCGATTTTTTTTTTTATTCTCGGCTGTGTCTGTTCCCGTTAAGATCTCTAGGAATCTCTAGTTCGAAAATTTTCAATTCGAATCTCTCTTCCTTTCCTTCCCATCTTTCCACTTCTTTCTTTGTTTGTTATTATGAAGAAAGCTAAAGAAGGTACCGGAGAAACTGAAATATCTCCTTCCGGTGTACAACTTATGAAGGTCAAGCAAGAAGTCGGCGAGAAGATGCAAAAGGGCAAACAAAGTAAGAAGGCTAAGGAGTCAATAGCCCTGCGAGTCTCCAAAAGGTCAAAGAAAAACGTTGGCTGTGGAAACCGGAATCCACCTACTGTCAATAAATCGTAAAAAAGGAAACTTCGGGAAAACCCTATGTTTCCAGAGGAACCGGCTATCTGCAGAACCGCACAACGAAGATTAAGAAAACGATAAACTTAGAATTTTTAAGAGAATAAACGAAATTGAGAGCAAAGAGGTTCTTATTCCGAATCTGCGTAAGAACTGGTACAAAAAGAGTAGCCGAAAAGTCTAAGAACGAAAAACCCTAATTGAGACGCAGCTCGCTAACAGAAAACGGAAATATTCCTATATGCTAATTTTTGGTGGTGAGAGCTCTGAAAATCGTGTGTGTGCTTCTTCCCTATGCCTCCTGCTTATATACTCCTCCTTAGGCGGTTTTAGTCTTTCCATTTCGCTCGAAACCGAATATATCGGCAACTTTCCATTTCTGTCAATCCTTCCTTTTCTTCCGCGGAAATCTTTTATTTATCTTCACACTTGCCTTTTGTCTTCTGTCTGCGAGTAAACCGTCAAAACGTTATCGTATCTTTGGGTTTGATTTTGTTAATGTCGCGATACGGGTTTTTATCGTGTTTTAGGACCTTTCGGGCCGTTTTACGATAAAAACCGTTTTACGACTTTATACGAGAACGTTTCCTGATCTGATGCCGTTTTTTATGATTTTCTCGACGTTTTTTATTAAAAACGCGTTTTTATGATCTTAACGAGAAATCTCGGATAAATCGTATAGATTAGGCGATGTTCGGTGCCTTGCTTAACCGTTACCGTTTTATACGATTTCTTCGAGTTCTTTTCGAGAAAGCGGAGTTTACGGTTTTTATCGTAGAATTCAAACGATAAGTCGGATCGAGACGAAACGAAAGACATTTTGGCCGTGGTTCAGAATGTGACCGTCTCGAAGGACGTAAGGTTCAAATCGGGGCTGCGGGAGATCCGGGATATCTCTAGTTTGCCTGCTGGCGAACTAAGCCGAGCTGGCTTAGTTCGCCAGCAGGCGAACTAGCCGGGGAGTTTCTAGTTCACCAGCAGGCAAACTAGTTGGAAGCTTCTAGTTCGCCTGCTGGCGAACTAAGCCAGTCGGTGAGCCTCTAGTTCGCCTGCTGGCGAACTAAGCCAGCTTGGCTTAGTTTGCCAGCAGGCGAACTAGTCGTGACTAGTTCGCGTTTCGTGGCGGTTTCGGTTTTTCGCGGTTTTGTAAAACGATTTTCCGAGTTTTATAAAACGATATTCGAGTATTATAAAACGGCTTCTCGAGTTTTATAAAACGATCTTCGAGTTTTATAAAACGACTTCTCGAGTTTTATAAAACGATCTTCGAGTTTTATAAAACAGCTTCTCGAGTTTTATAAAACGATCTTCGAGTTTTATAAAGCGATCTTCGAGTTTTATAAAACGTCTTCTCGAGTTTTATAAAACGATCTTCGAGTTTTATAAAACGATCTTCGAGTTTTATAAAACGGCTTCGAGTTTTATAAAACGACTTCTTGGGTTGTATAAAACTATTCCTTTTGTATTTTTGCGGGGAGTTTTGGCTATTGATTCCGTCGTACCGATTTTGACCCCAATAATTATTTCCCCAGCTCGTGAGAACCGTGGGGTTCTTGCGAGTGGATTGAGCTCGTTTGGCGAGTTTGGTAGAATTAGGCGGGACTTTAATGGCCAAAAGTCCAAGGGTGGATAGTAAAATTCTTCCCTATAAGTATATGGAATGAGTTTCTCAAGTTATTCACTCATTTTCCATAACTTTCCTAAGTTTCAAGAAGTTCTCTCTCTACTTCTTCCTTTGCATCCCCTCTCTTTCGACTGTCCAATATGTCTTCTGAATCGAGAGTTTCAGATCATGCTCATGCATCTATCTTCGATCCGAGCGACCTTGATACCTCGGGCGATTGTCCTCTTCCCGGCCCGATCTTTCAATGTTCTTTCTCGACTAAGGAGAAGTTTTCGGAATATTGTTTAGCCTTGAAGGCCGCGAAGGTGCCGCCTTCGAGTTTTTGGGTTCCGAAGAAGGATAAACCTCGGAGGAGGGCAGCTGGTCCTAGTGCGAGCACTGCCAGTTCCCTAAGAGATATGAGGAATCTCCGTGAAATTCTTGAGTCAGTCCAGTTTTGCCTTCCCGTCCTAGGCCAGGATGTCGAGAATCCGCCCCCGGGTTATTTTTCATGCTATGAAGCCTTTCTGTTGAACTGTCAGCTATGGTTCCCTATTCCTCGAGCCATTGTCGAGTTTTTGGATAGATTTGGCGTAACGTTCGGCCAACTACGTCCTGGCGGGTTACAACACCTCGTCGGGACTTTGGTGCATGGCTATGAGCGCGGGATGTCCCTTAATGCGGACTATCTTTTGGCTATGTTGACATTCAAGGGAAGAAATGAAGGCTTTTATTTAGCTTCTCGGCGGGACATGACGGTCATCGGTGGGCTCGCCTCGAATGAGCATGGTTGGATCGAGTGATTCTTCTATGTCAAAATCGACAGCGCGTCCGTGGAAGAGGGCTGTATTCCTTTGTTCAGGACTGCGTGGGCGACCACTGGTATTCTATTGACGTGATCTCCATATCCGTGTATGTATAGGTTTTGACTCTTTTCACTTGTTTTGCAGTGCCTTCCCTCCATAGGCCGCTGCTCGAGGATTTCCCAAAGGTCATTAATCTTCTTCGTGGCGGCCCACTTCATTGGGGATACTTTTCTCCGAAAAGGATTCGTCGCGCCGTTGCCTATTATTCATCTAGTTTTTCTCGCGATAGTCATACCGAGTTCGAGGCGGGTGATGATGCAGAGGAGAGGGAGAGATCTAGATCTCCGCAGGACAGAGAAGTTCCGATTGGTCGTGGTCAAGTGTTCGATGGCGATATCAACATCGAAGATCTTATTGATTTTTCGGCCTCCGAATTTGACCCGACCAAGACGCCACCCCGAGGCCCGGCCGACATGCCGTTTGCGAAGGCGTCGAGGCTTTTCAACAAGGTTTGTCTATTCTTTTGTCACTATGTATATATATCATTTTTTTTTGTAAAGGATGATTTTTCCGTTTTATAGGGTCTTTGCGTTATGAGCGAAGCGGTGAGCGCGAACAACGCGGAACTTCGTAGAGCCGAATCTAGGGCTGCAGCGGCAGAGGCAGAGGCTGTTCATATCAGAGAGGAGATCGATGCCAGTTTCTCTCGTGCCCAGGATTTAGCCGTAAGGGAAGCTACTCGTGTGAGAGAGGAGTACGAAGCGGAATCTCGTCGAAGCTTAGAGCTTTCCGATGTGATGGTTCACCGTGCTCGTAGAGCGGGAAAGAGAGGTTTCTGTGGAGTTCATGGCTCGCCGTGAGCGGTTCGTACCTCTTTATGCGGAATTTGAAGATGCACAAAGGGCGAATGGCGATTTCCGCGAGTGCCGGGGCGTAGCCGGGGCTTTGAATCTTACCCAATAGTCGGACTATTCGTATGAGGTTGAGGTTGCGAAGCAGACAGCGCTTCTGGCTAACAGAGAGAAGAAGAAGAAGAACGAGTTCGTCAATCCCGGGAAGAGTATGTGGGATCAGTGGAGTCCCATTGTGGTGTCGCCGGATTCAGTCGAAGTTGGACCTGGGATATCGGATGTGGATGGTGAAGTCGATCAGTCTGCGTTCGATGACTTCAATGTGTGATGTTATTAGTTTTTCGATTTCGTCGTTGTTTTTCCGGGACTGGCCGTTGGTGGCTTTGAATCCCTACTGCTGGGCGGTGTGTACTTGAAGGCTTTCCGATAAGAAAATATTTTCTAAGTATGAAATTCGTGTTTTGTTTTAGATGCAGAGGGAAGAATGCGAGTTGTCATCTCGTATCTACCTCTTTGGTGTAAATCGTCTGATTCGTTAACTCGGGATGTTTCGATTTTCGCGAGTGTTTAGATGTGGGCGAAGAGACATGCCTTTAGGATCTCGATTCATGCCTTGAGACGTTAGCGACCAGTATGCTGGGTTTAGGGCAAGACCTAGGTTTACTTTCGGAATGGGGCTATGCGATGACTAGTCGGCTTTCGTTTTGCCCGTTGCGATTTTAACCTGACTCCATACCGATTTAGAATCCGCGATAGGTTCTCGGCTTATACGATTTGTATGGTTGAAATCGAACATCCCACCGGAACAATTTCTAAGTTGCCCGGAAGTCCTGACCAAAATTTGGATTTCTTTTATAGCGCGCTATTTTATCCTAGTAGGATGTATGCGGACCGATAGGTCGATGCGTTTGTTTAGGACGGCTAGCGTGCTCGACGGGGCCAATCTCCGAGCGTTCGTGTTTTTATAGTCGCGGGCGGACATGGGGAAATATTTTTCTTGAGAGTATAGGCGACGTCTCGCCAGTTCTTTCCGAAAATATTTTGATATGCAAGTTTTATAAAAACGATTAAATAGTTGTGACTGCGGAAGCGATTTTCCGGATGTTTGGAATTTTTTTTGCATTTTCGATAGTAGCGGAGATATTCTAACTTTGTCTTTATTAAAAATTTCAAAAAAATTGCGATTACAAAGCGAATTTTTTTTTAATTTGGGAGTATACGAATACTCGTATACTCACCCACTCCCCCCCCCTGTTTTGGAAGGCGGGATAGCTGAACTCGTCTTTAGGCGAGCTGCCTACGTATTCCTTTCGGAAATCAAGCCATCTCGTAGTTCTGATTATTTGAGCGAGTGTGCTTACTCGGCTGTCGCAGACTTCTCGATTACTTCAGTTGCGGGATCGATGTCTTTGTCCGGGATTGTCTCCTCAGGCCGGGTAGAAGCGATGGGTGCGGGAACTTCTGTTTCTCGACCGTTGCTTGCTTTGGGTCGTTCTCTGCAGGCAGTGGCGTGACCTTTGCCCGTTTTGGTTTCACGATTGCTACCGCCAATTGCCTCAGCTTATGTTCGGCCAGGAAGCAGGATCGCGATTGTCTTTAGCATCCCCAAATTGCTGCGACTCCCGTAGGTGTTGGGAACAATTTTCGTCACTTCTTTTGCGGCAACCGCTAGTCGGATTGATCCCAGGGTCATCGACGTCTCGCCGGAGAAACTGGTCAACGGTTTTGGAATTGGCTCGACTTCCGAGAGGTCGATTCCCATGCGTGCTAGCGTGTTGCGGAAGATCATGTTGACGTACTTCCGGTATCGACCAAGATCCAAGCAACTTCTAAATCGCTTATCACTAAGTCGATGATAAGGGGATCGGCGTGAGGTTGGTCGATTCCACCGGTTTCAGCGTCGTCGAATGAGATCACCCCTTTCGGAGAGTCATCCATGGGCACCTTCCAACCCGAGCCGGTTTTGTCTTTGCGTTGGTAGGATTTGATAGACGAGACGGTGTCGTTGTAATATTGCGATTCACCGATAATCATGTTGATTTTTCGGCGGTTAGCGTCGTTACCCTTCTCGTCTTGTCTTCACCCGCGTTTTTCGCCGGACTGGTTTCCCTGAGGTGGGGTTTCCGCTCGCCCATTCCTGTCGTTCTTCAGAAGGCAATCTGAATCGCGGATGAGATCCTTGACACTTGATATCTCGGAGAGTTCTCCCGCGACCAATTTTGCGGCAAGTCTGGCGCCGAGAACTTTGCAGTTCACGGTGGAATGCCCACGGGTTTGGTGGAGGTCGCAGAAAGAATTCTCATCGTAATTCAAATTTCTCGTCCATGTGTTACCCGTGGTTCGCCCTTACTCCGATCCGGAGTTGATGGCGTAGTTATGCGCCCCTTGGAGATCCTGTCCCTCGTGATGGACAAATTTGTCGTTACGAGAGTTCCTCTTTTTCTGCTGCTGCTCGGACGCGTTATCCTTCGCGGATGTTTTCGTCGGCTTATGCTTCTCGGACAGGATTTTAGTCTCCTCTTCGATGGTTATGAAGTCAGTCGCCTTATGGAGCGCATCCTGGATCGTCTACGGTTTCTCGAGAGTTATCCACTTGCGGAATTTCGATTTATACCAGAGTGATTTCCTTAATGCGTCGATGGCGAATTTGTCGCTAATCCCGCTAACCCTAGCCATGACGAGTTTGAACCTACTCATGAAATCGTGGAGAGATTCTTTCTCCTTCTGCACCAAGCTCCAGAGGTCGGCGTCAGAGGTTTCCGGGTTAATGAACATCGAGTATTGCTTCAGGAATTCCGAAGCCAGTCGACGGAAACTTCCGATCGAATTTCACCTAAGTTTGGTGAACCATTCGAGCGCTGCTCCTTCTAGGTTTTCGACAAAGAGGCGGCAGTAGCCTGCGTCCTTTTCGTGGTCCTTGAGCTTGGCTCGTCCCATGGTGATCTTGAATGCTTGTAGGTGTGCTTTGGTATCAGACGTCCCGTCGTAAGTCGGCACCTTAAGTTTTCCGGGATCGGGCAGTTTGATCTCGGTAATGCGAGCCGTGAAGGGCGTTTTCCGAGACTCGTACAATAACCGATCGATCTCGGGTGCGGCGCTGGTAGCATGATGAATCTGAGATTTCACTGCTTTTACCGCTGCGGCCGTTTTAGTGATGTATTCGCGGAGATAGTGAATCTCGGTCAGATTCCCAGCAGTTTTCCGACCTTGTCGGCATTTGCTGTGAGTAACCGGAGATCGCTCCTCGGCGCAAAGTCGAGTTCCCCCTCGTCTCCAATAAAAAAACGTTCAGGAGAAGACTCCGGCAGAGGACTTCGAGTTTTTCTTCTCCTAGGATGGACGTCAGCGTCTTCGTCCGACGAATCGGCCTGGTCACTTGTCTCCATGTTAACCCTTTCGATGCTGTCACCCTTGGTCTCCTGTTCACGAGTAGGAGGTTTCTCCGATTCGTTTGGCGTCACGTCAGGTTTATCTTTTCCGGTATCCTTTTCCGGTAAGTTACCCTGCTTGGTTCTGGGACGATCCGTAGGAGCGCCGAAATCGAGCCTCCTTCCGCGGATCTTAGTAGTTCCGCGGGGGCGAATTGCTCGGGTTTTCGCGGTTCGGGTTTCAACCCGTTTCGCGAGCGAGCCAATGAGCTTTTCCTGCTCTTCCGATTTTTTGTTAAACTCGGAAAGCATCTTTTCGATGGTCTCGGCGTTAACGTTTGTAGCGTTGGCCGCGAACGCATCTTGTGGTGGTGTTGTTTCAACGTTATCGCGTTCGTTGCGAGTTTGGTTGTCACCAGTCCTCGTTTCTTCGTTGGACATGTTGCGGCTTCGGTGTAAGATAGATCCGACCCCCCCTCCTTCTAGCGCCAAACTGTGGAAACCGAAATCCACCTACTGTCAATAAATCGTAAAAAAGGAAACTTCGGGAAAACCCTCAGTTTCCAGAGGAACCGGCTATCTGCAGAACCGCACAACGAAGATTAAGAAAACGATAAACTTAGAATTTTTAAGAGAATAAACGAAATTGAGAGCAAATAGGTTCTTATTCCGAATCTGCGTAAGAACTGGTACAAAAAGATTAGCCGAAAAGTCTAAGAACGAAAAAACCCTAATTGAGACGCAGCTCGCTAACAGAAAACGGAAATATTCCTAAATGCTAATTTTTGGTGGTGAGAGCTCTGAAAATCATGTGTGTGCTTCTGCCCTATGCCTCCTGCTTATATACTCCTCCTTAGGCAGTTTTAGTCTTTCCATTTCGCTCGAAACTGAATATATCGGGAACTTTCCATTTCTGTCGATCCTTCCTTTTCTTCCGCGGAAATCTTCTATTTATCTTCAAACTTGCCTTTTGTCTTCTATCTGCGAGTAAACTGTCAAAAAGTTATCGTATCTTCGGGTTTGATTTCGTTAATGTCGCGAGACGGGTGTTTATCGTATTTTTGGACCTTTCGGGCCATTTTACGATAAAAACCGTTTTACAACTTTATACGAGACCGTTTGATCCGATGCCGTTTTTACGGTTTTCTTGACGTTTTTTTATTAAAAACGTGTTTTTATGATCTTAACGAGAAATCTTGGATAAATCGTATAGTTTAGACGATGTTCGGTGTCTTGCTTAACCGTTACCGTTTTATACGATTTCTTCTAGTTCTTTTCGAGAAAGCGGAGTTTTACGGTTTTTATCATAGAATTTGAACGATAAGTCGGATCGAGACGAAACGAGAGACATTTCGGCCGTGGTTCAGAATGTGACCGCGTCGATGGACGTAAGGTTCGAATCGGGGCTGCGGGAGATCCGCGATATCTCTAGTTCGCCTGCTGGCGAACTAAGCCATCTTGGCTTATTTCGCCAGTAGGCGAACTAGTTGGAAGCTTCTGGCTTAGTTCGCCAGCAGGCGAACTAGTCGGTGAGCCTCTAGTTTGCGTTTCGTGGCGGTTTCGGTTTTTCGCAGTTTTGTAAAATGATTTCCCGAGGTTTATAAAACGATCTTCTAGTTTTATAAAACGGCTTCTTGAGTTTTATAAAACGATCTTCGAGTTTTATAAAATGGCTTCTCGAGTTTTATAAAACGATCTTCGAGTTTTATAAAACGGCTTCTCGAGATTTATAAAACGATCTTCGAGTTTTATAAAGCGATCTTCGAGTTTTATAAAACGACTTCTCGAGTTTTATAAAACGATCTTCGAGTTTTATAAAGCGATCTTCGAGTTTTATAAAACGGCTTCTCGAGTTTTATAAAACGATCTTCGAGTTTTATAAAACGATCTTCGGAGTTTTATAAAACGGCTTTGAGTTTTATAAAACGACTTCTTGGGTTTTATAAAACTATTCCTTTTGTATTTTTGCGGGGAGTTTTGGCTATTGATTCCGTCGTACCGATTTTGACCCCAACAATGGCTCGAGTGGGAGCGTCTTTTTCGGATCTCAAGTGCCTTCCTCGTTAAAGAGCCAAGAAGTTGTTAATCTTATGGTTCAGGCCGTAGGTCACAAGGATTTAGCCAAAGCCTGTAAACCCGACGAGACTCCGGAGACTGCTCCGGGAGGGTGGTTCTGCGTTCATGAGAAGTACATCACTAAGTGTCATCTCAGATTCTCGCTTCCGGATCTCTTATTGGACCTCCTTGACCACTACCATTTAGGCCTTTCCCAGCTCTGTCCCTCGGTGATCCGAGTGATAAATGGTTTCATTACAAGAGCTAAGGAAGAGGGTGTTGCCGTTGGTCTTCGTGACCTAATGAGTCTTTATACGATTAAGGAGAGTGCTTCGAAATATGGCGGTAGCGGTACCTATTATCTACCTTGTCGACCCAAGTTGGGTCTTTTTAAGTTCTCCGGTAGTGACGATGACTGGAGGAAGAAGTATTTTTATGTAAAGATAGATCCTCCGACGGTCCCTGAGGGTCGTACCCTAAGGGTTACTTGGTCTTATTCTTCTGGTTAGAATCTCTAGGGATGCATTTGCATGATTTGTTTATTTTTGTGCATACTGACTGTTGGTTCTTCTTTGCAGATATAAACGAACCTGAAAAGCTTACTAGTAAGTTCACCAGAACTCTGTACCGTAAGTTGAAGCAGAGTCCTTGCACGTGGGGAGCTTTCACTACCTCACGTATAGGATCAGCTAGGTTTCCGGATCGATACGGAGCCTCATTTCTGGAACCTACTCCGGCTGCAGGTTTAGAGAGTAAGCCGGTTTTATCTCTCTTTTTGAGCGTATTAGCTATGCATTTGGAATTGTTTAATTTTTGAATGAGTTTTTGTTGATTCAGTTTCTGAAGGTAATTCGATCATGTCTATCTCGACGGAAGCTAGTACCTCTGAGACTGAAAGAACTCAGCAAACTAAGATGCCTCTCCAACCGTCTTACCGTTCTCAGGGTAAAGAAGCTAGTTCTTCTCGAGGTAGTGAGAAGAACCAGGGGGGCTCTTTTCTTAATCAGGTGAGAGATGTTCTTGACGATGGGGTCTCTATCCCGATCAGAGATGTTGTTTCTGTCGATGTGCCAAAGGTCCAGGAGTCTGCTCCGAAATCCAATGTTCAGGCCAAGGAAGCTGACCCTCAAGTGATCAAGGAATCTTCTGAGATCGAGCCTCCGAGATTTAAGAAGTCTCGGGTCGATCAAGTGGATAGGCCGTCTAGGTCTTCCTCCTCTTCTTCCAGGGGAGGGACCGTGGGATGGAGATTCACCCATTCGAAACCCGGTTCGGTCCTGGAAGACCCTTGGGGTTTGGCCACATTGATGAGGCATATGAAGAGGACTGGTTGCTCTCTCCATGAGCTCAACAACATGACTAACAGGGAAGAGTACGTTGAGGTTGCTCACTGCATGGGTCAGGTGAGGAACCTTAGTTAGCTTTTTTTTTGTTCCTTCTAATGAGGTCTTTGATTCACAGTTTGTTCGTTTTTTTTTTTGTAGTTGGCTGGGGCTATCAACAGAGCTCAACTGAGCTTGTAGGATACTGTCAACAATGCCCCCAGAGCCGGGGAGTTAGCTCAGGTGACCGAGATGGTGAGAGCTACCAAGGAGGAGCTCGATCAATCTCGAGCTAAAGTTGTTGAGCTTGAAGGTGTGGTGGAAAGGCTTGGCTCGAAGGCTGATATTCAGGCCGGGAAAATCGAGAGTCAAGTTATCGATATTCAAGTGAAAGGACGGAAGATAGCTGAGCTGGAGGCTGCTCAGAAGGTCGCGGAGCAACAAGTCTGAGAGCTGATTGCTTCGTCGCAGGTTAGCCAGAAGAACAAGGAGGCTGAAGTCAGGCTAGCTATCCGTCAAGGAGAGAAAGAGGTAGCCGAAGCTTACAACAAGATCTTGGTTTCTGTTAAGGAGAAATTTGCCAAGAAGAAGGAGGAAGTTAGCCTCCAGATCTATGCTCAGGAACTTCAAGCTAACACCATCCTTCTTGAGGAAATGTTGGCCAACGAGATCAAGAGTGCTGACGAAGAGTACAAACGACTGATGTCGTTGATTCATGAGGCTACCGCAGCGTACGAGAAGGCTCAAGTATCTGATTTCTCATTAAGCAAGCTGTCTCTGCCTCAGATCTCGGAGAGCTCAGGTACCTTTGAGATCAACGTATTTAATCCATCCTTTTCTGGAGAATATGGTTCTAACTTAGCTTTGGTGGATCTGGCTTTAGCTCCAATCGAGGCAACCACAGACGGAGGCGAGAAGTAGATAGGCGGTGGATCCCCAACTAAGGAGAAGGTGCCGGGTGAGGAGAATAAAGACGAGGAGAAGGGTTCTGATGACATGGAAGTTTAGAAGTTGGTTTTTTCTCTTTTAGAATTATGTCTTTATGCTTTTCAGACCTTTGCCCAATGGTCTTTCTTTTATCTTTTGTTAAGACTTTTGCTTTGTTTAAGATCTTCGGATTTAAGTAGCCTGGGAGGCTTTTAAACCTTTATTTCGTTTTGGTTTTGCTCTAAGTCATTCGACTTGTAAAAATTTTCATTTCTTCTTAACTGGAATCGAACCTTCTTGCTAAGGGTCTTGTCGATGATTCGATGATTTCCTTAGCACAAATTCGATTGTCTGAGTTGAAGTATTTTTTTCTTTGAATAGAGGATCCTAGGGCCTGTTAGTAGCAGGTTTTGTTATCTTTCAACGTGAGGTTCCGAGGTCAGGTTTTCGGGACCTGATTTTAGTCGGGATCTCTTTTTAGACGTCGATCGCAGCTAATGATTTTGAGACTTTGATCGGGGTTCTGTGGGAATCTGAATTCGTTTCTGAAGGATTTTAAGACCTTGGATTTTTGTTAAGGATTTTAAGACTTTTGATCGGGGTTCTTTGGGAACCTGAATTCGTTTCTGAAGGATTTTAAGACCTTGGATTTTTGTTGAGGATTTTAAGACCTCGAATTGAGGTTCAGGTTTGTCGAAACCTGAATTAGATAGTAGGGTTTTAAGACCTTAGGTCCGGGCTTGCCGGGAGCTGATTTTGTTTGAAGGATTTTAAGACCTTAGGTCCGGGTTTGCCGAGACCTGAATTAGATAGTAGGGTTTTAAGACCTTAGGTCCGGGTTTGTCGGGACCTGATTTTGTATGAAGGATTTTAAGACCTTAGGTCCAGGTTTGCCGAGACCTAAATTAGATAGTAGGGTTTTAAGACCTTAGGTCCGGGTTTGCCGTGACCTAAACATGTTTGATGAAAAATCAGGATATTCGAATGTAACTATTTTATTGATATCTTTCATGGAGTACATCATGTTGTAATAGTCATACAATTGACATTTGGGCTATGCGTCTTAACCGCATGCCCCCTTTTGCTAGAGTGAAAAAAGTGTTGAAATGAGATTGGGGATGCACTCGTAACGGAGTTGCCTACGTACCCAGTCAAGGGATCAAGCCTAACGTAGTTCAAATGAGTTTGGGTATCTAATGGTAGTATTTCTTGAGATTCATGGCATTCCATGATCGGATTTCGGGTACCCCGGTACGTACCTTCATGAGCCTGTAAACGCCTGGTCGTATCACGTGGATGATCTGATAGGGGCCTTCCCAATTGGTCCCTAGCTTTCCGGCGTTCGGCTCTTTGGTATGGTTGAAAACTTTCCTAAGTACCAGGTCACCTACAGCGAATTGCCGAGACCTGACCTTGGAATTGTAATGTCGAGCCATTGCTTGTTGGTAGTTTTGAATGCGGAGCAAGGCTTGATTCCGTCGTTCCTCGATCATGTCGAGGTTATCTGATAAGAGCTGATTGTTAGCTTCGCGATGTGTCGTACAGAGCTCTCGGCGGAGGCTCCCGGTGATGGTTTCGGCTGGAACGACAGCTTCCATCCTGTAGGCTAGGGAGAAAGGGGTTTCTTCCGTAGCTCTTCGTGGGGTGTTTCGGAATGCCCAAAGCACTTAAGGTAATTTTTTGGACCACGAACTTTTATCGATTCCAAGGCGTTTCTTGAGGTTTGCTAATACTGACTTATTAGCAGCCTCCGCCTGGCTGTTTTCCTGAGTGTATCGAGGTGTCGACATGGTGAGGCGAATTTTCCACTTGTCGCAGAAATCCTTGAAGTCGTTAGATATGAATTGCGATCCATTATCAGTTAAGATTTCGTATGGGACGCCGTGGCGGCAAATGATGTCTCTCCATACGAGTCGTTCGGTTTCGACTTTAGTTACCTGTTGGAAGGCTTCAGCTTCTATCCATTTTGTGAAGTAGTCTGTTAGGACTAGTAGGAAGCGTAGCTTCTGCCTTCCTGTTCCTGATACTAGCGGTCCTACGATATCCATGGACCATCTCATGAATGGGTATGGGCGGATATCGAGGATAATTTCTCTGAGGGTGGTGTATAAATGGGGCGTGCCTCGGGCATCTGTCGCATGAGGATGAGTAGACCTCACAGTCAGCGATAATGGTAGGCCAGAAATAGCATTGCCTTTTGATTCGGATAGCTAAGGCTCTACCACCGGAGTGGTTTCCATAGGAACCATCATGCATTTCTTTCATGAGTTTGATAGCGTCGAGGCCGTGGACGCATCTCAGGTAAGGTCCCGATACACTTCGTTTATAAAGGAAAGATTCCATTATGCAGTATCTTGTGCTTATTGCTTTGAGTTTTCGAGCTTCCCATTTATGGGGGGGGACCTTGCCCTCCGAAATATACTGCATGATTGGGATTCTCCAGTCCTCTCTTCCTATGATTTTGTCGTGAAGGGATGAAGGAGGTCCCTGTGCTGGATCAGGTTCTCGGGTGTTATTGCGGCTGGAGGTCGTGCCCCTGGGGATATTCCTTCCGGTAGGTTCGTTGGAGCCTGGACCTGGAGGAATATCTTCAGGTGTGTCGTTAATTTCTGGGGTCGGGATCGTGTCTCCGGTTGAAGTTTCGGGTTCAGGGAAATATCTTGTCATGCGAGTGTTTACTCTGAAGACAAGTGAGCTTGGAGGCTGGGTTATGCCCCCAGAGGTTGTGGGAACCGAGATTCACACTTGTCGATTTCCGTAAAATAAGGAAAGTTAGGAAGACCCTAATTTTCCAAAGGAACCGGATCTCTGCAAAAGCCAACGAGAAGTAACCAAGAACGCGATTAATATGAATAAATTGAAAGATATAAAAAGAAAAACGAGATTGAGAGCAAGAAGTATTCTTATTCTGAATTCGCGTAAGAACGGTTAAAACGAGAGTTGCCTTAGCTGCGTGAGCCGTCGGCGAAATTCCTAGTTCTAGCAATCTAAGACTAAAACCCTAGTTGAGATGCAGCTCGATAACGAAAACGGAAAATTGCCTAAATGCTAAGTTTGGTGGTGAAAGCTCTGAAACCTCGTGTCCCTTGCTTCTGCCCTAGACCTCTTATTTATATACTCCTCGCCTTGGCCATTCGGTCTTTCCATTTCGCCCAGATTTGACTATATCGGGAATTTTCCAGTTTTCTCGATCCTTCCTTTTCTTCCGCGGAAATCTTCTATTTTTCTTCAAACCTGCCTTTTATCTTCAAACTTGACATTTATTTTCCTCCTGCGAGTAAACCGTCAAAACGTTATCGTATCTTCGGGTTAGATTCCGTTAAGATCGCGAGATGGGTTTTTATTCCGTTTTAGGACCTTCCGGGCCATTCTGCGATAAATCCGTTTTCCGACTTTGTACGAGATCGTTTCCCGATCTGATGCCGTTTTTAGTAAATTCCTCGAGCTAATCGTAAGGTTTTACGATTTACTCGACGTTTTAATTAAAAACGTGTTTTTACGATTTACTCGACGTTTTTATTAAAAACGCGTTTTTTATGATTTCAACGAGAAATCTCGAATAAATCCTATAGTTTAGGCAATGTTCGGTGTTTCGTTTAACCGTTGCTGTTTTATACGATTTCCTCGAGTTCTTTGTCGAGAAAGCGAAGTTTTACGGTTTTTATCGGAAAACTCGAACGATAGGTCGGATCGAGATGGAACGGGAGACGTTTCGGCCATGGTTCAGAATGCGACCGTGTCGAAAGACGTAAGTTTCGAATCGGGGATGCGGGAGATCGAGGCTCGGGACGTCCAGGAAGTCTTTAGTTCGTCGAACGGCGAACTAAGCCGAGCTGGCTTAGTTTGCCGGTGGGCGAACTAGTCGAGATGGACTAGTTCGCCGGTGGGCGAACTAGTCAAGGGCCTCCTAGTTTGCCGGTTGGCTTAGTTCGGCGGTGGGTGAACTAGTTGATTTTACGGCTGTTTCGGTTTTTTGCGGTTTCGTAAACGATTCTCGAGTTTTGTAAAATAATCTTCGAGTTTATAAAACGATCTTCGAGTTTTATAAAACAATCTTCGAGTTTTATAAAACCATCTTCGAGTTTTATAAAACGATCTTCAAGTTTTATAAAACGATCTTCGAGTTTTATAAAACGATCTTCGAGTTTTATCAAACGATCTTCGAGTTTTATAAAACGGCTTCTCGAGTTTTATAAAACGGCTTCTCGAGTTTTATAAAACGATCTTCGAGTTTTATAAAACGATCTTCGAGTTTTATAAAACGATCTTCGAGTTTTATAAAACGATTCTTCGAGTTTTATAAAACGGCTTCTCGAGTTTTATAAAACGATCTTCGAGTTTTATAAAACGATCTTCGAGTTTTAGAAAACGATCTTTGAGTTTTATAAAACGGCTTCTCGAGTTTTATAAAACGATCTTTGAGTTTTATAAAGCGGCTTCTCGAGTTTTATAAAACGATTCTCTAGTTTTATAAAACGATTCTCGAGTTTTGTAAAACAATCTTCGAGTTTATAAAACGATCTTCGAGCTTTATAAAACGATCTTCGAGCTTTATAAAACGATCTTCGAGTTTTATAAAACGATCTTCGAGTTTTATAAAACGATCTTCGAGTTTTATAAAACGATCTTCGAGTTTTATAAAACGATCTTCGAGTTTTATAAATCGATCTTCGAGTTTTATAAAACGGCTTCTCGAGTTTTATAAAACGGCTTCTCGAGTTTTATAAAACGATCTTCGAGTTTTATAAAACGATCTTCGAGTTTTATAAAACGATCTTCGAGTTTTATAAAACGATTCTTCGAGTTTTATAAAACGGCTTCTCGAGTTTTATAAACGATCTTCGAGTTTTATAAAACGATTTTCGAGTTTTATAAAACGATCTTTGAGTTTTATAAAACGGCTTCTCGAGTTTTATAAAACGATCTTTGAGTTTTATAAAGCGGCTTCTCGAGTTTTATAAAACGATTCTCGAGTTTTATAAAACGATTCTTCGAGTTTTAGAAAACGGCTTCTCGAGTTTTACAAAACGATCTTCGAGTTTTATAAAACGATCTTCGAGTTTTATAAAACGATCTTTGAGTTTTATAAAATGATTCTTCGAGTTTTATAAACCGGCTTCTCGAGTTTTATAAAACGATCTTTGAGTTTTATAAAACGATTTCTCGAGTTTTATAAAATGATCTTTCGAGTTTTATAAAACGTATTTTTATTTTTACTTTTGCGGAGACTTTTAGCCATTGATTCCGTCGTGAACGATTTTGACACCAACAGTTAGCCCCCCAGCTCGCTAGAATCTTGAGCTTATAGCGTAAGGTTCTTGCGAGAGGTTTTCCAGTTTTAGTTAAATTAGGCGGAATTAATGGTTGGAAAGGTCCGTTGAGAATGATCGTTCCATTCTCCAATGAGCGGAATGTGTTTAAGATTAGGGCTGCGCCTTGTGAAGGCTGCCTACGTACCCTTTTGAGGGGATCAAGCCTTTCGTAGTTCGTTTTAAAGTTAAGGTTCGTATGACTTGTTTCCTAGCAAGACCTTTACGGTCTAGTTATATGACGTGTAGGAATTATCAAGCATATATATGTTGATGGCATCTGGTCCTTTGTCGGCCTTGAGACTAGCCTCGTAGGCCGTTTGGTCTGGCCGAGCGTGGCCGTTATAGTTTTTGGACTGGCTGTGTGCGGCTCTGTGTCCCTGCCGCTTTTGCGGCTTTATTAAAAATTAGTTTGCGTTTTTAAGAGCGTGTTTTTATTCGTATGACTGTAGCGGGAAGAATATGAGTTGATATTGAGGGAGGTCTGCGAGTTGTCGTCTCGCATTCTTTTCCCTTAGTGTATCGCCTTATTGGTTTTGCTCGTTTCATGATGTTTAGCAAATCGAGTGAGCCTTTAGATATAGACGAAGAGACATGCCTTTAGGATCTCGATTCATGCCTTGAGACGTTAGCGACCAGTGTGCTGAGTTTAGGGCAAGACCTAGGTTTACTTTCGGATTGAGGCTATGCGATGACTAGTCGGCTTTCGTTTTCCCTGTTGCGATTTTAACCTGATTCCATACCGATTTAGAATCCGCGATAGGTTCTCGGCTTATACGATTCGTCTGGTTGGAACCGAGCATCTCACCGGGAACAATTTCTAAGTTGCCCGGAAGTGCTGACCAAAAGTTTGGATTTCTTTTATTGCGCTATTACCCTTGTGTCTGGTGTTCGAGAGCTATCTCTGCGAGATAACTTAAGTTTGTTTAGGACTGTTGCGAGTTCGTTGTGATCAGCAAAAAACTATTTTTAAGTGATAGATGTTTACGTAGTTGTGGCCTTCGTGAAGGATACGTACGTTAAGAAGTTTTGCGTATTTTATAGTCGCGAACGGACTGTTAGGTCTTCCAAGAAAATGACTTTATCGAGGAAGGTATTTGTGTCGAAAAACTAATCTCCGGGCGTCTGCGACGTCTCGCAGTGCCGAAAGTTGGTTTTTATTTTATATGCCGCTTTTCGTGTTCGGAACGTTTGCGGGCTCGAAGATGTTGCGCGGTGTTGCGAGGGTTTTGTCTTAACCCTGCTTTGCAAGAACACTTTGGTTCGTTTGCGTATATTTGCAATTAAAACCAACATTCCTGTTTGGATGTTAGGTAGTTTTATGATTTGTGCTAGAGCAATTAGGACCGAGAGGTCGCGTAAGTTGTTTCCCCGAAACGAAGGGTTTTTTGTTACGGTGCTTTGTGAAGTGTTGACCTTCCGAGATTCGTACGGATTTAGGAGCTCTGGTACGAGTGTTTTCTTATACGTCGGATTTTGTAGGCAACTTGCTTAGGGAAGTGTATCGCGAGAATACAGAACATAGCCGATTTTCGATAAGTTTGCATTATCCGTTGAACGTATTGGCTTGGCGTGAAGGTTGTGTTCAGCCGCACAACCAAAGTCGTATTTGGTAGAGGATTAGACCACGACACTTTCGTGCTATCGAAAAGGTCTAGTCGGTTTGTAAACTTGGCATTGAAGTGAAGCGCGCTCGGACAATAGCCAAGTAGCGTTTGTCGAGCTTGATATGCCAAGTATTATCGTGGTTATTGAAAACGTTTTTCCATTGTAGGTTTGATTTATACGATGAAATTTTCGTATAAATCAATGCGGAGTCGTTTGCGGGGCGGTCTCATTCTCGGATGTAAACGGGAGGAATGAGAGCGGATGCTCGTGAACCGATGGGCTAAAGAGTGAGATTTTTCAGATCGTGTCGCAAGGATGAAAAGTTTAGATTGGCCGCCCAGTGCTGGATCGTATAGCTTGGTTTTTGCTATAAGGAAAATACTTTTCGCAAAACCTGTTACGTTTACTTTCGAGAGTTACTTCGTTATGACATGATCCTGACTATACGAAGGATTTCTCGCGTACGCAACGGGCGATGAATTTAGTAAATCGACGCGACGCATTGGGTTAACAATGTTTCCGCAGATTTTTCAAGAAACCTTTCCGCTTAGTTTTTGATTCTTTGGTGATAGTTTTTTCGCAGTCACTCTTGGAGTTTTACCAAAAGTTTATTTCACCGAGATCTAGTCGCAAAATGTTTTAGGGTTTCTCGGGCGGAATGAATCACATGATCAGCAATAGGATCAGTCAGCGAGAAGGGAGGACGTGTTCTCTATTGCTGCTTTGTGTTCTCGATCTTTCTTTCGCCGCAAATGTTCTTGACATTATTCTGTGACTCACTTGGTTTGACGGAAAATGAGATCAATGCTTTGATGCCTAAAGATTTCGACTCTTATACTTGTTTTATCAAGTTTGAGAAGATCTTTATGACTTCGGCAAATAATCGAGTTTCGCTC
>CAKOAT010378488.1:145929-164029 GCA_932364175.1 Eruca vesicaria subsp. sativa
GTGAACCCTTTCAGCTCGTCGTGTGGCGATCTGGATTGTAAGAACCCTTGGGGCGAAGTCAGCGTCTCTTGGGCGAGCCAGGCGCTTGGGTCAGCTCGCTGTATGGCGAGCTAGCTAGCTCTACGTTCGGCGAGCTAAGACGCTTGGCGCGGGTGATCTCGATTCGTCGAGTTGACTTGTTTTCGTCGTAGAATCTCAATGGAAACTCCGATTGAGACGAAACGAAAAGCGTCTCGATCAAGATTCGAGATGAAGATGTTTCGATCCATCGAGCTTGTCCAACTTGCCTAATGGTGAGTCGGCGAGCACTGTCCCGATTCATCAAGCTATCTTGTTTTTGTGGTAAAACCTCAACGAAAACTTTGATGGAGACGAAACGAAAAGCAGTGCGATTATTGTTTAGAGTACGGTCCGGCTCACCATAGCTATGAGTTGGATTGTGCGGACCCTCGGGAAAAAGTTAGTGCCTCTGGGACGAGGTGGAAAGCCGGTAAGCTCACCAAGATGCCAAGCAAGGTTGCATGGCCAACTCACCGTCTTTTCGGCTGGATAGTATTGCCCGATTCTGCGAGTAGCCTAAGGTTCTTCCGCGAGCAACCTAGGGTTTTGTAGCGAGTAACCTAGGGTTTTTTCGCGAGTAACCTAGGGCTTTCTCCGCGAGTAACCTAGGGCTTTCTCCGTGCGTAACCTAGGGTTTTTCCGCGAACAACCTAGGGTTTTGCCGCGAACAGCGTAGGGTTTTCCGCGAGTATCCTAGGATTTATTTCGCGAGTAAGTTACAGTTTGTTCTGCAGTTTCCAGGAGAGCAAGTTTTATTTTTCCGAAAGGTTCTCGGAAAACGTCTTTTGCTTAACGCGTGAGATTTGTCCAACTCGGAAATAAGAAAAACACTATGGGGTTTGATAGATTTTATCGTTTCCCTTAGTGATCTGAGATAGAAATCGTGAGCTTGTTTTGTTGCTCTTTCCGTGGCGAAGAGTCGCGAATAGGTTTTCGCTTTTGTTGAGTACTACAGCGTTTGCCCGAGCGTTGGCTGTAGGAGCAGTCGCTGCTGGAGTTGTTTTACCAGCGTCTTTTTGCGAGTTGCGACTTTGGCTTTGCGTTTTTTCGGCTATGAGTAAGAGTAATCCGACCCCCCACCTTTTAGCGCCAAACTGTGGGAACCGAGATTCACACTTGGCGATTTCCGTAAAATAAGGAAAGTTAGGAAAACCCTAATTTTCCAGAGGAACCGGATCTCTACGAAAGCCAACGACAAGTAACCAAGAACGCGATTAATATGAATAAATTGAAAGATATAAAAAGAAAAACGAGATTGAGAGCAAGAAGGATTCTTATTCCGAATTCGCGTAAGAACGGTTGCAACGAGAGTTGCCTTAGCTGCGTGAGCCGTCGGCGAAATTCCTAGTTCTAGCAATCTAAGACTAAAACCCTAGTTGAGACGCAGCTCGATAACGAAAACGGAAAATTTCCTAAATGCTAAGTTTGGAGATGAAAGCTCTGAAAACTCGTGTCCCTTGCTTCTTCCCTAGACCTCTTATTTATATACTCCTCACCATGGCCATTCGGTCTTTCCATTTCGCCCAGATTTGACTATATCGGGAATTTTCCATTTTTCTCGATCCTTCCTTTTCTTCCGCGGAAATCTTCTATTTTTCTTCAAACCTGCCATTTATCTTCAAACCTGACATTTATTTTCCTCCTGCGAGTAAACCGTCAAAACGTTATCGTATCTTCGGGTTAGATTCCGTTAAGATCGCGAGATGGGTTTTTATCGCGTTTTAGGACCTTCTGGGCCGTTCTGCGATAAATCCGTTTTCCGACTTTGTACGGGATCATTTCCCGATCTGATGCCGTTTTTAGTAAATTTATCGAGTTAATCGTAAGGTTTTACGATTTACTCGACGTTTTTATTAAAAACACGTTTTTTACGATTTACTCGACGTTTTTATTAAAAACGCGTTTTTTATGATTTCAACGAGAAATCTCGAATAAATCCTATAGTTTAGGCAATGTTCGGTGTTTCGTTTAACCGTTGCCGTTTTATACGATTTCCTCGAGTTCTTTGTCGAGAAAGCGATGTTTTACGGTTTTTATCGTAAAACTCGAACGATAGGTCGGATCGAGATGGAACGGGAGACGTTTCGGCCGTGGTTCAGAATGTGACCGTGTCGAAAGACATAAGTTTCAAATCGGGGATGCAGTAGATCGAGGCTCGGGACGTCCAGGAAGTCTTTAGTTCGTCCAACGGCGAACTAAGCCGGCCGGCTTAGTTCACCGGTGGGCGAACTAGTCGAGACGGGACTAGTTCGCCCACCGGCGAACCAAGCCGAGCTGGCTTCGTTCCCCGTTGGGCGAACAAGTCAAGGGCCTCCTAGTTCGCCCATCGGCGAACTAAGCCAGCTTGGCTTAGTTCGCCGGTGGGTGAACTAGTTGCGACTAGTTCGCGTTTTACGGCTGTTTCGGTTTTTGCAGTTTTTGTAAAACGATTCTCGAGTTTTATAAAACGACCTTCGAGTTTATAAAACAATCTTCGAGTTTTATAAAATGATCTTCGATTTTTATAAAACGATCTTCGAGTTTTATAAAACGATCTTCGAGTTTTACAAAACGATCTTCGAGTTTTATAAAACGATTCTTCGAGTTTTATAAAACGGCTTCTCGAGTTTTATAAAACGATCTTCGAGTTTTATAAAACGATCTTCGAGTTTTATAAAACGATCTTCGAGTTTTATAAAACGATCTTTGAGTTTTATAAAACTATTCTTCGAGTTTTATAAAACGGCTTCTCGAGTTTTATAAAACGATCTTCGAGTTTTATAAAACGATCTTTGAGTTTTATAAAACGGCTTCTCGAGTTTTATAAAACGATCTTTGAGTTTTATAAAGCGGCTTCTCAAGTTTTATGAAACGATTCTCGATTTTATAAAACGATTCTTCGAGTTTTATAAAACGATCTTCGAGTTTTATAAAACGATCGTTGAGTTTTGTAAAACGATTCTTCGAGTTTTATAAAACGGCTTCTCGAGTTTTATAAAACGATCTTCGAGTTTTATAAAACGATCTTTGAGTTTTGTAAAACGGCTTCTCGAGTTTTATAAAACGATCTTTGAGTTTTATAAAGCGGCTTCTCGAGTTTTATAAAACGATTCTCGAGTTTTATAAAACGATTCTTAGAGTTTTATAAAACGGATTCTCGAGTTTTACTAAATGGTCTTCGAGTTTTATAAAACGATCTTCGAGTTTTATAAAACGATCTTTGAGTTTTATAAAACGATTCTTCGAGTTTTATAAAACGGCTTCTCGAGTTTTATAAAACGATCTTCGAGTTTTATAAAACGATCTTTGAGTTTTATAAAACGATTTCTCAAGTTTTATAAAACGATCTTTCGAGTTTTATAAAACGTATTTTTATTTTTACTTTTGCGGAGACTTTTAGCCATTGATTCTGTCATGACCGATTTTGACACCAACAGAGGTGTGCTTTTTGAATTTGCGAGTTTTGGTTTTTGGGAACCAGAATGTTTTTAGAACTTGGGTTGCTGCTGACTCGGAGCAGTTACCTTCTGTTTGCTCTTTTGGTTTGCTATCGATTTCGGCTTTGGTAGCTATGTCGATGCTTGGTTTTTCGATTCCCTCTACAGGTATAATTCGTTTTACTAGGGGGTCTAATGTGGATGCTAATGCAGCCAACGCATCTGCTGAACTATTTAGTGAGGTTTTAAACGACTTCGAGGTATACCCCCATTCTTTCGTCCCTTGTTTCGTATTCCCCATGGAACTGGCTAGCTACCAGCTGTGAGTCACTGTAGGCATTTAGCTCTCGGATTCCGAGGCTTAGGTCGAGTCTCAATCCTGCGATTAGTGCTTCATATTCGGCCTCATTATTTGAATCGTTGAATCCGAGCCTGTAGGATTGTTCGATGGTTTCTCCGGGTGAAGAGGTCAGCCTTAGGCCGATTCCGGAACCTTGTTTTGATGAGGCTCCGTCGACGTACAGGCTCTACTTCAGAGCTTCAGCTTTCGGGTCTAGTTGTTCGGATGATAGCTCAATGATAAAATCAGCAAGGACCTGAGCTTTTATGGCTGCTCGAGGTCTATACTCGATGTCATATTCGCTGAGTTCTATGGCCCACTTAGCTAATCGTCCTGATTGGCTAGGACTGTGCAGAATCGTGCGTATTGGTTGTGAGGTCATTACCACGATTGAGTATGATTGGAAATAAGGTCGTGGCTTTCTGGCAGCTGTTACTACTGCCAGAGCTAATTTTTCCATGGTAGGGTATCTAGTTTCGGCGTCAATTAGACTTTTGCTTGTGTAATAGACGGGTCATTGCTCATTTTGCTCCTCTCGTACCAGCACGCCGCTAACTGCAGTAGTTGATACGTCGAGGTATAGGTACAGGGGTTCTCCTGTTACTGGTTTGGATAGGACCGGAGGCTTGGAGAGGTAAGCTTTCAGTTGTTTGAAGGCTTCCTCGCACTTCTCGTCCCACAGGAACTTCTTATTTTTTTTTAGAAGTTTGTAGAACGGGAGGCATTTATCGGTGGACTTAGATATAAATCGATTCAAAGCTGCGATTCGTCCGGCCAGACTTTGTACCTCCCTGGTTGTCTTATGTGACGGCATTTCCAAGAAGGTCGCTATCTGTTTTGGGTTGGCTTCGATACCTCTTTCGGTTACGAGGTAACCGAGGAATTCGCCCGAGGGCACTCCAAAGGTGCATTTTGCGGGGTTGAGTTTCATATCGTATTTGTTGAGGATATCGAAGCATTCTTTTAGGTGGGAGATGTGATTTTCTCCAGCCGAGGATTTAACCAGCATATTGTCGATATACACCTCCATGGTTTTTCCGAGCTGTCCAGCGAACATTTTATTCACGAGCCTTTGGTAGGTAGGTCCAGCGTTTTTTAGTCCGAATGGCATTACCTTATAACAGTAGGTCCCCCGTTCGGTTATGAATGCAGTTTTTTCTTGATCTTCAGGATTCATCATGATTTGATTATATATCCTGAGAAGACATCCATAAAGGACAAGAGCTGGTGGCCGGCTGTTGCTTCGACGAGGCGATCGATGTGAGGTAACGGGAAGCTGTCTTTAGGGCAAGCCTTATTTAGGTCGGTGAAGTCTACGCAGATTCTCCACTTCCCGTTGTTCTTTTTCACTACTACGGGGTTGGCCAGCCAATCGGGGTAATGTACTTCTCGGATGGATCCTGCTTTCGTGAGTCGATCGACTTCGTCGTTGACGGCTTGAGCTTTTTCGAGGCCCAGCTTGCGGCGTTTTTGTTTGATCTGTTTGAAAGTAGGATCTACATTCAGCTTATGAGTGGTGATGTTTGGATCTATACCCTTCATGTCACTGGTGGTCCATGCAAACGTTTTGACGTTGCTTTTCAGGAAGTCGATTAACTCCTTTTTAGTTTCGAGAGGTAGCTCTGATCCGATGTTCACTTGTTTCTCAGGATCAGAGTCATCGATGCTAACTCATTCGGTTAGGTTCCTAGGGGGACCTTGAATATTCTGTTGCATCTCTCGACCTTCTTGGATCTGTAATTGCTATTGGGGTGATTCCTTTAGGATTCCGAATCCCCCCAAGTAACAGATCCTGGAGATCTTCTGACTACCTCGCACGGTGGTTATTCCGTCAGGTGTCGGAAATTTCACGCATTGGTGATAAGTGGAAGCTACTGCTTTCATCTTGTGGATCCAGGGTCGTCCTAGGATTGCGTGAAATGGGGACGGTCTGTCGATGACTACAAAATTGGTCATTTTCATGATTCTCCAGCTATGACTGGGAGCTTGATGGTTCCCAAGGAGGTAACTGTTTCCCCGGAGAAGCCTACGAGGTTAGCTTTATGACCAATAATTTCGTAGTCATCTATTTCCATCCCTTTCAGGGCGTTATAGAAGATAAGGTCGACAGAGATTCCGGTGTCTACCATCAGCTTAGGCACCTCGTAACCTGCTATGTTCAGGGTGACGATTAAAGCATCATCGTGAGGTCTGTCGAGGTCTGATGTCTCGCTCTCCTAGAAAGAAATCTTAGTGTTGGATTTAAGGTTGGGAGGCTTAGACTGAGCATTGGAAACAGCCTTCCGTACGTGACTCTTGATTAAATTAACGGAGTCTTGACATATATCGGAGCCTCCGAGGATATAATCCACCCTCGAACTCGTGCTCGATTGAGGTGGTGGTTTGCTCAGGATGGCCTCGTTTGTAGACTTTTTCCTTGGGGGAATTTCTCAAGAATCATGTCAACTCTTTTCTTGGGAGCTGGCGGTGGCGAGTCTATCTCCTTCTCAGGTGATCTTTCGCGCTTCGGAGAGGTATCTCCGGGACCTCTTTTCTGGTAAGGTGGTGATTTTTTGAGTTCCACGTCCTTTAGTTCCCCAGCTACGAATTTAGCTGCCAACTGTCGTTGGAGGTCCCAACACTCCTCAGTTGAGTGCCCTTTTCGATCGTGATAAGAGCAGTGTTTGTTCTCATCCTAGCCTTTTGACCAGGGGGTTTTACTTGTCGTGGAAACAGGTTTTTCCTGTTGGAATTCCTTGACTGCATAAGAATGTTCTCCCTTGGTCTGATTATTCCGGGAGCTCCCTTTTCTAGAAGATCCTTTTGCTTCCGAGGTTTCACCTTTCTGGCGATTTTGGGATTTCTTATGGATTTTATCTAGTGCAGCTGTTTCCTCTTCCAAGGTAATATATTTTGATGCTTTGTGAAGGGCATCGTCGATAGTTGGGGGAGGATTGAGCGTTAGCTCGGACCAGAATTCTGATTTGTACCAGAGGCGTCTTCTAAGGGCTTCAATGGCAACTTGATCGTTGGGATTCGAGAGCTTAGTTCTGACTGCTCTGAATTTCTCGATATAGACTCGTAACGAATCTCCCATTCCTTTTCTGATTTTCCAGAGGTCGGCCTGGGGAAGCTTGCTTTAAGATATGGGTCGAGTACTGCTTCATGAAGGCGTTGGTGAGCTGGTCGAAGTTATCTATTGAGTTCGGCTCAAGGCTTAGAAACCACTCGAGAGCCGTTCCGACCAAGTTCTTGGCGAAGGTTCTACAGTAACCTGCCTCACATTCTTCTCTCGTGAAGTGAGCTTTCACGATAGCTAATCGGAAGGCTCTCAAATGAGCCTTAAGGTCTGAGGTCCCATCATATTCGGGGATCCTAATTTCTCGGGTATCTCTTATGTAAGAGCTGGTGATTTTGTTTGTGAATGGGGTTCCATGGGTTTCCTCAATCAAGCTCTCGATTTTAGGAGCGGAGCTTGTTGCTTTGTGGACTTGAGCATTCAACTTTTGGAGAGCTGCGTGAGTTTGCTCCATGTATCGGCGAATAGCCTCAGGTCGCTCTAGAGGAAGGACGGTTGGGTCGTCGTGATGAATCTGATGGGGAGATTCTTGATGGAGTCGAGTGTGGTCGTTTTCCCAGACATTAGGTGGGCTAAATCGCTCGCTAGCTCTAGGGTCGTTTTGAGGGATGCGACCAGGGGGGTGAGGTGTAGGATCAGCTTCTGTCCTCTGGTGACTGTCTCGATTTGGGATCGCTCTCCCAGTCTGATAAGCAGAAGCTGATGCTCTTCCCCTAGGAGGGAAAGATATTCCTTCTCCGGGCCTAAAAACGGGTGGGGGAGGCGGTAAACGTGTGCTCTGTTCGGTAACCCTATTGGGC
Source organism: Eruca vesicaria subsp. sativa (assembly GCA_932364175.1). Taxonomy (NCBI): domain Eukaryota; kingdom Viridiplantae; phylum Streptophyta; class Magnoliopsida; order Brassicales; family Brassicaceae; genus Eruca; species Eruca vesicaria. The sequence goes on from CAKOAT010378488.1 coordinate 153,604, forward strand.
GCGGAGCTTGTTGTTGCTATGTTACTTCCCATAGCGCTGGCTACGGGTGGACTGAATGCTGGGGTTGTTCCAGCAAGAGGTTTCCGGAGAACAGATTCTTGCCCATCTTGAGCGGTGCTGTTAGGGGAAAAATCCAGACGTCCGCGAGGGAACGTGGGTTCGGTCAGTCGATCTCGAAAAATCCCGAGCCCTGACGTTGCAATGGCTGAGTCATCTCGGTTAGAGATCTAGTCACCTCTTCGAACCGTTGCTGTCGAGCAGTTAGCTGTTGCAACGTACGCTCATTATCCTGAGCTCTTTCTACCAATTGCACCATCATTGGACGCATTTCGGATTGCTGAGCTTCCGAATGGTTCGGAGCGGGTTGACGCTGAGGGTTTTCAGGGGGTGTAACCCCGGAGTTGTTTCCATTGGAGGATCTCGGGTTAATTATTCCAGTGGTGGTCTGGTTCGGTTGAGCATTAGCCGGAGGCTGTTGCTCAGATCGGTGATCGGCGGATTGAGGCTCCAGGTCCTGAGGATCCGAGTCTCTTCTGTTTGGTGAGATGTCGATCTGGATCACGGGATCAGGAATAGATGGGTTTGTTGGTTGGTTGGATGGATCCATTCTCAAGTTACGGAGTAAAGGATTCAATTATCTCGTCCCCACAGACGGCGCCAAAATGTGAGGGATAAAACTCACTTCCTAATTTAGGTTAGGTTTAGATTGGAGAAAAGACAATCGTGGCTGAATCCTGTTAGAACTGAAAGAATGAATATGATTGTATAGATGAATAAGGGTTACAAAGATGGTTCCAATGGTTACAAAGAGATAGCTAAATGATTTGTGAACGATAATGTGTGTAAAAATTGGTTCAGCCAATGAATCCCCTCTTCTTCATCTCTCCTTCCTTTAAATAGCCTTAGGTCACGTTTAACTTCTCCTGATAAATCTCCGAGATTGCTTCCGTAAGTTGAGGGATTTGCAACAGCCTCCTCTTGACAAAGTCCTACGCGTCCAACCTGAGCTGCTTCGTGTTCGCTATTTGCAAAAGAGGTCCGGAGCTCCTTTCCGTGACTTGTTTTATTAATGTCTTTTCCTTAAGCAAACAGGTTCCGGCTTTTATTCGGTTCTTCCTCGAGGAATGGATTATTAACGGGCTTGTAACTTCCTATTAACAGTTTTTATCATTCGAGCCCATTATCATAGCTAACAGGCTACATTCGGGACCCAACAATGATCTTTGGGAAATTCCCCCAGGGAAAAAGTCTACAAATCAATGCCCTTCTGAGGAAACTACCACCTCAATCGAGCCCCAGTTCGAGGGTAGATTATATCCTCGGCGGTTCCGATATATGTCAAGACTCCGTTAATTCCATCAAGAGTCACGTTCGGAAGGCTGTTTCCAATGCTCAGCCTAAGCCTCCCAACCCTTAATCCAACCCTGAATCCAACCCTAAGATTTCTTTTTGGGAGAGCGAGACATCAGACCTCGACAGACCTCACGATGATGCTTTAATCGTCACCATGAACATCGCAGGCTACGAGGTGCCTAAGCTGATGGTAGACACCGGAAGCTCTGTCGACCTTATTTTCTATAACGCCCTGAAAGGGATGGAAGTAGATGACTACGAAATTATTGGTCAGAAAGCTAACCTCGTGGGCTTCTGCGGAGAAACAGTTACCTCTTTGGGCTTCTCCATTTCACGCAATCCTAGGAAGACCCTGGATCCATAAGATGAAAGCAGTAGCTTCCACTTATCACCAATGCGTGAAATTTCCGACACCTGACAGAATAACCACCGTGCGAGGTAGCCAGAAGATCTCCAGGATCTGTTACTTGGGGGGATTCAGAATCCTCAAGCAATCACCCCAATAGCAATTACAGATTCAGGAAGGTCGAGAGATGCAACAGAATATTCGAGGTCCCCCAAGGAACCTAACCGAACGAGTTAGCCTCGACGATTCTGATCCTGAGAAACAAGTGAACATCGGACCAGAGCTACCTCTCGAAACTAAAAAGGAATTAATCGACTTCCTGAAACGCAACGTCAAAACATTTGCATGGACCACCAGTGACATGAAGGGTATAGACCCAAACGTCACCACTCATAAGCTCAATGTAGACCCTACTTTCAAACTGATCAAACAAAAACGCCGTAAGCTGGGCCTCGAAAAAGCTCAAGCCGTCAACGACGAAATAGATCGACTCACGAAAGCAGGGTCCATCCGAGAAGTACATTACCCCGATTGGCTGGCTAACCCCGTAGTAGTGAAAAAGAAAAACGGGAAGTGGAGAATCTGTGTACACTTCACCGACCTAAGCAAGGCTTGCCCTAAAGACAGCTTCCTGTTACCTCACATCGATCGCCTCGTCGAAGCAATAGCTGGCCATCAGCTCTTGTCCTTTATGGATGCCTTCTCATGATATAATAAAATCATGATGAATCCCGAAGATCAAGAAAAAAATGTATTCATAACCGAACGCGGGACCTACTGTTATAAGGTAATGCCATTCGGATTAAAAAACGCTGGAGCTACCTACCAAAGGCTCGTGAACAAAATGTTCGCCGGACAGCTCGGAAAAACCATGGAGGTATACATCGACGATATGCTGGTTAAATCCTCAGCTGGAGAAAATCACATCTCCCACCTAAAAGAATGCTTCGATATCCTCAACAAATACAATATGAAACTCCACCCAACAAAATGCACCTTCGGAGTGCCCTCGGGCGAATTCCTCAGTTACCTCGTAACCGAAAGAGGTATTGAAGCCAATCCGAAACAGATAGCAACCTTCTTGGAAATGCCGTCACCTAAGACGACCAGGGAGGTACAAAGACTGACTGGACGAGAAATTTCTGTGGGACGAGAAATGCGAGGAAGCTTTCAAACAACTGAAAGCTTACCTCTCCGAGCCTCCGATCCTATCCAAACTAGTAACAGGAGAACCCCTGTACCTATACCTTGCCGTATCAACTGCTGCAGTTAGCAGCGTGCTGGTACGAGAGGAGCAAAACAAGCAAAGACCCTCTATTACACAAGCAAAAGTCTAATAGACGCCGAAACTAGATACCCTACCATGTAAAAATTAGCTCTGGCAGTCGTAACAGCTGCCAGAAAGCTACGACCTTGTTTCCAATCACACTCAATCGTTGTAATGACTTCACAACCAATACGCACGATTCTGTACAGTCCTAGCCAATCAGAACGATTAGCTAAATGGGCCATAGAACTCAGCGAATATGACATCGAGTATAGACCCCGAGCAGCCATAAAAGCTCAGGTCCTCAGCGATTTTATCATCAAGCTATCGTCCAAACAACTAGACCCGAGAGCTGAACCTCCGGAGTGGAGCCTGTATGTTGACGGAGCTTCATCAAAACAAGGTTCCGGGATCGGTCTAAGGCTGACCTCTTCAGCCAGAGAAACCATCGAACAATCCTACAGGCTCGTATTCAACGCTCCAAATAATGAGGCCGAATATGAATCACTAAACGCAGGATTGAGACTCGCCCTAAGCCTCGGAATCCGAGAGCTAAACGCTTACAGCGACTCACAGCTGGTAGCTAGCCAGTTCCATGGGGAATACGAAACAAGGGACAAAAGAATGGGGGCATACCTCGAAGTCGTACAAAGCCTTACTAAACAGTTCAGCAAGTTCGAGCTAACAAGAATCCCACGAGGAGAGAACTCCTCAGCTGAGGCGTTGGCTGCATTAGCATCCACATCGGACCCCCTAGTAAAACGAATTATACCTGTAGAGTGAATCGAAAAACCAAGCATCGACATAGCTACCAAAGCCGAAATCGATAGCAAACCGAAAGAGCAAACAGAAGGTAGCTGCTCCGAGTCAGCAGCAACCCAAGTTCTCACAACATTCTGGTTCCCAAAAACCAAAACTCGCAAATTCAAAAAGCACACCTCTGGGGGCATGACATCCGGCCGCAACAACACCCGAGAACCTGATCCAGCACAGGGACCTCCTTCATCCCTTCACGACAAAATCATAGGAAGAGAGGACTGGAGAATCCCAATCATGCAGTATATTTCGGAGGGCAAGGTCCCCCCCCCCTGTTGGGCCCAAATATGGCCCGTCGGCTGAAGATAGCGAACCAGTTAAACCGAGTCCAATAATGGGCCGAATATGGGCTACTACCTCAAAGAAGAATACGGATCACCTAAGGAAGGAAGCTGCTCCCAAAGAGATCACAAGAAAGAGGTCACGAGAAAGAGGTCACGAGAAAGAGGTCACGGAGAAGAGGTCCGGATTCTTTCGTAGGGACCTGACAAAACAGCTTAGGAAACGAAGATATAGACATACGATTCGTCAAAAGGAAGCTGTTGCAAATCCCTTAGTTTACGGAGGGAATTTCGGAGGTTGATTAAGGGAAGTTACACGTGACCTAAGGCTATTTAAAGGAGAAAAGAACAAAGAGAGAGGGATTCACGTCTTTCACACATTTTCACAGATATTATCATTCGTAGATCATTTCAAGTGATTTCTTTGTATCAATCTCAACTATCTTTGTATTCATTCTCTTTTCAAAAAATATCAATATAACAACAATTCATTCTCTAAGTTCTTAAGGGATTCAGCCCACGATTGTCTTCTCCCCAACCTTAACCTAACCTAAATTAAGAAGTGAGTTTTATCCCTCACATTTTGGCGCCGTCTGTGGGGACGAGATAATTGAATCCTTCACTCCGAAACTTGAGAATGGATCCTTCCAACCAGGCAACGAATCCATCCATCCCGGATCCCGTGATCCAGATCGACGGATCACCGAACAGAAGAGACCCGGACCCTCAGGATCCGGAACCTCAATCCGCTGACCTTCGATCCGAGCAACAGCCTCCGGCTAATGCTCAACCGAACCGAACTGGGATAGCTAACCCAAGGTCTTCCGGTGGAAATAACACCGGGGCTACGCTCCCTGAAAACCCTCAACGCCAACACATTCCGCATCATTCGGAAGCTCAGCTATCCGAAATGCGCCGAATGATGGTGCAGTTGGTAGAAAGAGCTCAGGATAATGAGCGCACCTTGCAACAGTTAACTGCCCGGCAACAACGGTTCGAAGAGGTGACTAGATCTCTAACCGAGACAACTCATCCGTCACAACGTCAAGGCTCAGGAATCGCCTTTCGAGATCGAATCACCGAACCCACGTTCCCTCACGGACGCTTGGACTTTTCCCCCAACAGCATCGCTCATAATGGGCAAGAGCCTGTTCTCCGGACACCTCATACCGGGACAACCCCAGTATTTAGTCCACCTATAACTAGCGCTATGGGAAGTAACATAGCGACGACTAGCTCAGCACCCAATAGGGTTTTCGAACACAGCACCCGATTGCCACCTCCGCCACCTATCTTTAGGTCTGGAGAAGGAATGTCTCCCCCTCCTAGAGGCAGGGCACCGACTTCAGCTTACCAAAATGGAAGCGCGACCCCTAATCGAAACAACCCGAGGACGGAAGCTGATCCCACAGCTCACCCCCCGGGTCACGTCCCTCAAAGTGGCTCTAGAGCTAACGAGCGATTTAGTCCACCTAACGCATGGGATAACGGCAACACTCGACTCCATCAAGAATCTTCTCATCAGATTCCTCGCGAAGACCCAACTGTCCTTCCTCTAGAGGGACCTGAGGCTATTCGCCGATACATGGAGCAAACTCACGCAGCCCTCCAGAAGCTGAACACTCAAGTGCATAAAGCAACAAGCTCAGCTCCCGAAATCGAGAGCCTGATTGAGGAAACCCGTGGAACCCCATTCACAGATAAAATCGCTAGCTCTTACATAAGAGATACTCGAAAAATTAGAATCCCCGAATATGACGGGACCTCGGACCCCAAGGTTCATCTGAGAGCCTTCCGCTTAGCCATAGTGAAAGCACATTTCACAAGAGAAGAATGCGAAGCAGGTTATTGCAGGACCTTTGCTGAGAACCTGGTCGGAACAGCTCTCGAATGGTTTTCGAGCCTCGAACCAAATTCAATCGATAACTTCGATCAGCTCACTAACGCCTTCATGAAACGATACTCGACCCATATCCTTAAGCAAGCCTCCGAGGCCGACCTCTGGAAGATCAGGCAAGGAATGGGGGATTCGCTACGAATCTACATCGAGAAGTTTAGAGCAGTTAGAACTAAGCTCTCAAACCCTAACGATCAAGTGGCCATCGAAGCCCTTAGAAGAGGCCTCTGGTATAAATCAGAATTCTGGTTCGAGCTAACACTTAACCCCCCTCCAACTATCGACGATGCTCTTCACAAAGCATCGAGATACATTACCATGGAGGAAGAGACAGCTGCACTGGATAAAATCCATAAGAAATCCCAGAGTCATCCGAAAGGTGACACCTCGGAAACGAAAGGACCCTCTAGGAAAGGCAGCTCCCGAAACCATCAAACCCAGGGAGAACACTCGTATGCTGTCGACGAAGTCCAACAGGAAAAACCTGTTGCTGCGACAGGCAAAACCCCCTGGACAAAAGGCTACGATGAAAACAAACACTGCTCTTATCACGATCGAAAAGGGCACTCAACCGAAGAGTGCTGGGACCTCCAACGACAATTGGCAGCTAAATTCGTAGCTGGGGAACTAAAGGACGTGGAGCTAAAGAAGCCACCTCCTTACCAGAAAAGAGGTCCCAGAGACACCTCCCCAAAACGTGAAAGATCTCCTGAAAAGGAAACAGATTCGCCACCGCCGGCTCCCAAGAAAAGAGTTGACATGATTCTTGGGAAATTTCCCCAAGGGAAGAGTCTACAAATCGAGACCCTCCTAAGCAAACCCCNCACCGCCGGCTCCCAAGAAAAGAGTTGACATGATTCTTGGGAAATTTCCCCAAGGGAAGAGTCTACAAATCGAGACCCTCCTAAGCAAACCCCCACCTCAGTTGAGCCCTAGCTCAAGAGTGGATTATATCCTCGGAGGCTCCGATATATGTCAAGACTCAGTTAACTCGATCAAGAGCCATGTGCGGAAGGCTGTTTCCAAAGCCCAATCTAAGCCTCCCAGTCCCGAAACCAATACCAAGATCTCTTTCTGGGAGAGCGACACGTCAGACCTCGACAGACCTCACGATGACGCTTTAATCGTCACCCTGAACATAGCAGGTTACGAGGTGCCTAAGCTGATGGTTGATATCGGAAGCTCGGTCGATCTGATCTTCTATAATGCCCTGAAAGGGATGGAAATAGACGATTATGAAATTATCGGTCAGATAGCTAACCTTGTGGGTTTCTCCGGGGAAACAGTTACCTCCTTGGGAACCATCAAGCTCCCGGTTATAGCTGGAGGAATCATGAAAATGACCAATTTTGTAGTCATCGATAGGCCCTCTCCATTTCATGCGATCCTAGGAAGACCTTGGATCCACAAGATGAAGGCAGTAGCCTCCACCTACCACCAATGCGTGAAATTCCCAACACCAGACGGAATAACCACCGTACGAGGTAGCCAGAAGATCTCCAGGATCTGTTACTTGGGAGGATTCGGAATCCTCAAGGAATCACCTCAATAGCAATTACAGATCCAGGAAGGTCAAGAGATGCAACAAAATATTCTAGGTCCCCCAAAGAACCTAACCGAACGAGACGGCATCGACGACTCAGATCCCGAGAAACAAGTGAACATCGGATCAGAGTTACCTCTCGAAACAAAAAAAGAATTAATCGACTTCCTGAAAAGCAACGTCAAAACATTTGCATGGACTACCAGCGACATGAGAGGGATAGACCCAAACGTCACCACTCATAAGCTCAACGTAGATCCTACTTTCAAACCGATTAAACAAAAACGCCGTAAGCTAGGCCTCGAAAAAGCACAAGCTGTCAACGACGAAGTAGATCGACTCACGAAGGCAGGGTCCATCCGCGAAGTACACTACCCCGACTGGCTAGCTAACCCCGTAGTAGTGAAAAAGAAAAACAGGAAGTGGAGAATCTGTGTAGACTTCACCGACCTAAACAAGGCCTGTCCTAAAGACAGCTTCCCGTTACCTCACATCGATCGCCTCGTGGAGACAACAGCTGGCCACCAGCTTCTGTCTTTTATGGATGCCTTCTCTGGATATAATCAAATCATGATGAATCCTGAAGATCAAGAAAAAACCGCATTTATAACCGAACGCGGAACCTACTGCTACAAGGTAATGCCGTTCGGACTAAAAAACGCGGGAGCTACCTACCAGAGACTCTTGAACAAAATGTTTGCTAGACAACTCGGAAAAACCATGGAAGTGTACATTGACGATATGCTGGTTAAATCCTCAGCCGGGGAAAACCACATCTCCCACCTAAAAGAATGCTTCGATATCCTCAACAAATACGATATGAAACTAAACCCCGCAAAACGCACCTTTGGAGTGCCCTCGGGCGAATTCCTCGGCTACCTCGTAACCGAGAGAGGTATCGAAGCTAACCCGAAACAGATAGCGACCTTCCTGGAAATGCCGTCACCTAAGACAACCAGGGAGGTACAAAGACTGACTGGACGAATCGCCGCTCTAAACCGATTTATATCCAAATCCACTGACAAATGCCTCCCATTCTACAAACTTCTAAAAAATAATAAGAAGTTCTTGTGGGATGAGAAATGCGAGGAAGCCTTCAAACAATTAAAAGCTTATCTTTCAGAGCCTCCGATCCTATCTAAACCAGTAACAGGAGAACCCATGTACCTATACCTCGCAGTGTCAACTGCGGCAGTTAGCGGTGTACTGGTACGAGAGGAGCAAAATGAGCAAAGACCTGTCTTTTACACGAGCAAAAGCTTAATAGACGCCGAAACCAGATATCCCACCATGGAAAAGTTAGCCCTGGCAGTCGTGACAGCCGCCAGGAAACTACGACCTTACTTCCAATCACACTCGATCGTGGTAATGACCTCACAGCCAATACGCACGATCCTGCATAGCCCTAGCCAGTCAGGACGATTGGCCAAATGGGCCATAGAGCTCAGCGAATACGACATCGAATATAGACCCCGAGCTGCCATAAACGCTCAGGTCCTCGCTGATTTCATCATTGAGCTATCATCTGAACAGCTAGATCCAAGAGCCGAAGCTCCGGAATGGAGCCTGTACGTCGACGGAGCCTCATCAAAACAAGGTTCCGGAATTGGCCTAAGGCTGACCTCGTCAGCCGGAGAGACCATCGAACAGTCCTACAAGCTCGGCTTCAATGCTTCAAACAACGAAGCCGAATATGAAGCACTAATCGCAGGGCTAAGACTCGCCCTAAGCCTCGGAATCCGAGAGCTAAACGCCTACAGTGACTCACAGCTGGTAGCTAGCCAGTTCCACGGCGAGTACGAAACCAGGGACGAAAGAATGGGGGCATACCTCGAAGTGGTACAAAGCCTCACTAAACAGTTCACTAAATTCGAGCTAACGAGAATCCCACGGGGAGAGAACTCCTCAGCAGACGCGTTAGCTGCGTTGGCTTCCACGTCAGATCCCCTGGTAAAACGAATCATACCCGTAGAAGGAATTGAAAAACCTAGCATTGATATAGCTACCAAAGCTGAGATCGATAGCAAATCGAAAGAGCAAACAGAAGGTAACTGCTCTGAATCAGCGGCAACCCAAGTCCTAACCACATTCTGGTTCCCAAAAACAAAAGCCCGTAAATTCCGAAAGCACACCTCCGGGGGCATAGCCCAACCTTCGAGCTCACTCGTCCTGAGAGTAAGCACTCGCAGAACAAGGTATTCCCCCGAGCCCGAAACTCCAACCGAGGATACAATCCCAGCCCCGGAAATAAATAACACACCTGGAGACGTCCCTCCAGATCTAGGTTCCGACGAACCTAACAGAAGGAACATCCCCAGGGGAACAACCTCCGGACGCAACAACAACCGAGAGCCTGACCCCGCGCCGGGACCTCCCCCCTCCCTCCACGAGAAAATCATGGGAAGAGAGGACTGGAGAATTCCGATCATGCAGTATATTTCGGAGGGCAAGGTTCCCCCCCATAAATGGGAAGCTCGAAAACTTAAAGCAATAAGCGCAAGATACTGCATAATGGAATCTATCCTTTATAAACGGAGCGTATCGGGACCTTACCTAAGATTCGTCCACGGCCTCGACGCCATCAAACTCATGAAAGAAATGCACGACGGCTCCTGCGGAAACCATTCAGGTGGCAGAGCTTTAGCTATCCGAATCAAGAGGCAAGGCTATTTCTGGCCTACCATTATCGCTGATTGCGAGACCTACTCGTCCTCATGCGACAGATGCCAGAGACACGCACCTTTTATACATCAGCCATCGGAGAAATTGTCCTCGATATCCGCCCCATACCCATTCATGAGATGGTCCATGGATATCGTAGGACCACTAGTCGTATCTGGAACAGGAAGGCAAAAGCTACGCTTCCTACTAGTCCTAACAGACTACTTCACGAAATGGATTGAAGCTGAAGCTTTCCAACAGG
>CAKOAT010378488.1:164344-228772 GCA_932364175.1 Eruca vesicaria subsp. sativa
GCTCATGAAGGTACGAACCGGGGTACCCGAAATCCGATCATGGAATGCCATGAATCTCAAAAGATACTACCATTAGGTACCTAAAATTTATTGAACTACGTCTGGCTTGATCCCTTGACTGGGTACGTAGGCAACTCCGTTATGAGTGCAGCCCCAATCTCACCTTAACACATTCATCTTCACGCTCAAAGGGGGCACGCGTTCAGAACACCCAGCTCAAGCTATTATCTCCATGATTATGTACTCCATCAAAGTTATGATAAAAACATTCACATTCAATCGTCTCATGCTTTTACTATCTAAAATCAGGTCATGCTGAAACTGAACCTAAGGTCTCAAAATCCTACTATCTAAAATCAGGTCACGCTGAACCTGAACCTAAGGTCTTGAAATCCTACTATCTAAAATCAGGTCACGCTGAACCTGAACCTAAGGTCTTAAAACCCTACTATCTAAAATCAGGTCACGCTGAACCTGAACCTAAGGTCTTAAAATCCTACTATCTAAAATCAGGTCACGCTGAACCTGAACCTAAGGTCTTAAAATCCTACTATCTAAAATCAGGGCACGCTGAACCTTAACCTAAGGTCTTAAAACCCTACTATCTAAAATCAGGTCACGCTGAACCTGAACCTAAGGTCTTAAAATCCTACTACCTAAATCAGGTCACGCTGAACCTGAACCTAAGGTCTTAAAATCCTACTACCTGAAATCAGGTCACGCTGAACCTGAACCTAAGGTCTTAAAATCCTATTATCTAAAACCAGGTTACGCCAAACCTGAACTCCCATTATCTAATACCAGGTCACGCTGAACCTTAACTCGATGTCTTAAAAAGCCTGCTATCCGAATCCGGGTCACACTGAACCTGGATCCTACCGTCTGAAAACAGATCGCAACATATCCGAACCTAAATTCGGATCATCACACGAAGTCTAAAGATCTTCAAATAAGGTCAGGTCACGACCAATTTGAATCTAAAAACTCTGAAACTCTAACGAAGTTTCTAAGACTCGAAAGCATTCAAAAGAATTCGAATTCAAGATAAGTTGTTCCCAATAGACACAAAGTTTATTTAAAACAATTTGGACCTTTAAAAAAGAATCTTTCGAGATCCAGCTAAGGAACTTGAAATCTGACAAATTAAACGACTAAGGAATTTAACCAAGAAATGAGATAAGGTTTAAAAGCCTCCTCAGGCCATTAACGGTTCAAAAGAAATCCTAACATCGCAAAGGTTTAAAAGCCTCGTCAGGCTATAAGTTCTAAAAAGAAACAACATAAATAAAAGGCCCGTAGGGCAGACATCCTAAGAACATGAGAGTACTTTGGAAGGAGACCAAGTCATCAATCCTCTTGACCTCCACCTTCAGAAACCTTCTGAACTTCACGATCTTCTTCCATTGCCTCGCTGTCCTTAACCGGGGCATCTTCGTCCATCCCACCAACATTCCCTTCTGGGACCACACCAACTGGAGCTAGATAGGAACCCACCGAACCTAAGTTAGAACCATATTCTCCATAAAAGGATGAATTGAACGTGTTAACCTCAAGAGTACCTGAGCTCTCTGAAAGCTGAGGAAGAGGAAGCTTGCTGATCGAGAAGTCGGAGACCTGAGCTTTCTCGTAAGCAGCGACAGCCTCCGGCATCAAAGACTTCAAACGGTCATACTCCTCTTCAGCGCTCTGAATCTCGTTTGATAGCAAGTCCTTCAAGAGCTCCGTATTAGCTTGAAGCTCTTGAGCATAAATCTGGAGATCAACCTCATCTTTCTTCTTGGAGAACTTCTCCTTGACAGAGGTCAAGATCTTGTTGTAGGCGTCGATGACTTCTTTCTTTCCCCTCCTAACAGCAAACTTGACTTCGGCCTCTTTGTTCCTCTGGCTGACTTGAGCCGACACGATCAAGTCTTGGACGTGTTGTTCCGCAATCTTACGAGCACTCTCTAGCTCAGAAATCCTCCTACTCTTCACCCTGATATCGATTTCCATGCTCTCGATCTTCCCTTGCTAAGTATCAGACTTCAAACCGAGCCTCCCAACTTCGGATTGGAGTCTCGAGACCTGAGCTCTGGCTTGATCTCGCTCAACCTTGGTAGCTTTAACCATCTCGGTGACCTGGGCTAACACTTCAGCATTAGGTGCGTTACTCACCGTCTCCTCAAACTTCAGCTGAGCCTTGTTGATAGCTCCAGCCAGCTACCAAAAGATAAACAGCCAAGTAAATATCTATCTAAGAAAGAGCAATAACGAGAGGCTAAAGCCCATGTAATGAGCGATATCGATGAACTCATCTCTGTTAGTTAGACTGCTAACTGGAGGAAGGGAACATCCCGTCTGCTTCATGTGCCTCATTAAAGTCGCCAAACCCCAAGGGTCATCGAGAATCGATCCAGGCTTCGAGTGAGCAAAATTCCATCCAACGGTCCCTCCCCTCGAAGAAGAAGAGGAGGACCTGGAAGGTCTGTCACTTTGATCAGCACGTAACCTCTTGCTCCTATGAGGTTGAGTCTCGGGGGGATCCTTAGCCACCTGAGGCTCGATTTCCGTGACCTGAGCTGTTGAACGAGGAATCATCTCCTGAGCTACCTCTGCCTCCATAATGTCAGCATCCTTAGCTGGAACTGAGACTCCATCGTCGAGGACCTCCTTCACAGAGCTAAGGAAGGAGCCTCTCTGGTTCTTCTCGCTTCCTCGCGAGGTACTGGCAGCTTTCGAGGGTCTACCCTTAGTTCGGAATGATGGTTGGAGAGGCATCTTGTCTGATTTGGTTTTCTCGGTTCCAGAGGTGCTAGCTTCCGTCGAAATCGATACTACAGAATTACCTTCGGAAACTGCATTACCAAGTTCATTTTAGCATTTAGCAATCCTAAAACGAACTCGTATACGTCAAAGACAAAAGAACAAACATATTACCTTCTAAATCTGTAACCGGCACGGGATCTAAGAAGGAAGCGTGGTATCGGTCTGGAAACCTGGCTGATCCAATTCGCGAAGTGGTATACGACGCCCAAGTACAGGGAGTCTGCTGCAGCTTTCGGAAAAGAGCTCTAGTAAGCTTGTTCGGGAGCTCAGCAGGGTCTTCGATATCTGCAAGTACAAACAAACATCCGTTAGACTATAACCGATGAGAAATCAACAAACTCATTCCTAACAGATCCTAACCGGACGCGTCAGACCACGAAGCCCTAAGTGTACGACCCGCCGGGACCGTCAAAGGATCGATTTTGACGTAGAAGTACTTCCTTCTCCAGTCATCATCACTACTGGAAAATTTGAAAATACCCAGCCTGGGACGACAAGCAAGGTAGTAAGTCCCGCTACCACCATCCTTGGAAGCACTCTCCTTTATCGAAAACAGGCTCATTAAAGAACTTAACCCAGTAGCAACTCCCTCATCTTTGGACCTGGTGATAAAACCGTTTTATCACTCGAATGACGGAGGGGCAAAGCTGGGAAAGGGCTAGCCGATAATGATCCAAGAGATCTAACAGCAGGTCAGGAAGGGGAAACCTAAGATGGCTCTTGGAAATGTAGTTCTCGTGAACACAAAACCAACCCTCCGAAGCCATCTCGGGAGTTTCTTCAGGTTTACAAGCTCTAGCCAATTCTTTCTGACCCTGAGCTTGAACCATAAGATTCACAATCTCTTGGCTCCTCAAAACAGAAGGCAGATGAGACCCGGAAGGTACGCTCCCACTTGAGCCTCCGGTCCTTTTTGTCCGTTTGGAAACTCTTTGGGCTATCGAATCCTTAGCCCTCTTCTTCCTCTCAGTCCTCTTCATGGATTCACCAACTTCTTGTTTCACCTTCATAAGTTGAGCACCTGAAGCAGAGATTCCCGTTTCTCCGGAACCTTCCTTTGGTCGGGTCATATCGAAAACGATGAGGGAAAGTAAAGAGAGATAAAAGAGGGAAAAAGAAAGATCAAGCAAAATAGATCGAAACCTCTGGAGATAACAAGTTCAAGGGAAGAAACTCGGAGACTTAACGAGCAGAAATAAAAAAAACTGTAAAAAAGTAAAATAAAAAGAAGGAACGAGAAGAAGTTACCTGGGGAAACCGAATCGCGACGTGGAGAGAGTGGGGAAGTTGAAGTTAATGCGAGCAGCTTTATATCTCGTCGAGGCCTCGAGAATCGGGGAATAATTATTTCGAAATTCTTTTAAACTAAACCGTCGATTTCGTTAGATTTAATTACAACTGTCGGATCAAGCAAGAGATATACTCGAGAAAAGATCACGAGTAATCATTATCTTAACAAAAATTAAAGATTCGACGGCTAGGTTTAGCTCCCGAGAAAAGCATCTTATCTCGAAAGCTGGGGGCAACTGTTGGGCCCAAATATGGCCCGTCGGCTGAAGATAGCGAACCAGTTAAACCGAGTCCAATAATGGGCCGAATATGGGCTACTACCTCAAAGAAGAATACGGCTCACCTAAGGAAGGAAGCTGCTCCCAAAGAGATCACAAGAAAGAGGTCACGAGAAAGAGGTCACGAGAAAGAGGTCACGAGAAAGAGGTCACGGAAAAGAGGTCCGGATTCTTTCGTAGGGACCTGACAAAACAGCTTAGGAAACGAAGATAGAGACATACGATTCGGTCAAAAGGAAGCTGTTGCAAATCCCTTAGTTTACGGAGGGAATCTCGGAGGTTGATTAAGGGAAGTTACACGTGACCTAAGGCTATTTAAAGGAGAAAAGAACAAAGAGAGAGGGATTCACGTCTTTCACACATTTTCACAGATATTATCATTCGTAGATCATTTCAAGTGATTTCTTTGTATCAATCTCAACTATCTTTGTATTCATTCTCTTTTCAAAAAATATCAATATAACAACAATTCATTCTCTAAGTTCTTAAGGGATTCAGCCCACGATTGTCTTCTCCCCAACCTTAACCTAACCTAAATTAAGAAGTGAGTTTTATCGCTCACACCCCCCCAGAAATGGGAAGCTCGAAAGCTCAAAGCAATAAGCGCAAGATACTGCATAATGGAATCTATCCTCTATAAACGAAGCGTGTCGGGACCTTAGTTGAGATGCGTCCACGGCCTCGATGCTATCAGACTCATGAAAAAATGCATGATGGTTCCTGTGGAAACCACTCCGGCGGTAGAGCCTTAGCCATCCGAATCAAAAGACAAGGCTATTTCTGGCCTACTATCATCGCCGACTGTCAAATCTACTCATCCTCATGCGACATATGCAAGAGGCACGCACCATTTATTCATCAACCCTCAGAGAAATTATACTCGATATCCGTCCCATACCCATTCATGAGATGGTCCATGGATATCGTAGGACCGCTGGTAGTATCAGTAACAGGAAGGCAGAAGCTACGCTTTCTATTAGTCCTAACAGACTACTTCACAAAATGGATAGAAGCTGAAGCCTTCCAACACGTAACTAAAGTTGAAACTGAACGACTCATATGGAGAGACATCATTTGCCGCCACGGCGTCCCATACGAAATCGTAACCGATAATGGATCACAATTCATATCTAACGACTTCAAGGATTTCTGCGACAAGTGGAAAATTCGCCTCACCATGTCGACACCTCGATACCCTCAGGGAAACGGCCAGGCGGAGGCTGCTAATAAATTGGTATTAGCAAACCTCAAGAAACGCCTTGGAATCGATAAAAGTTCGGTGTCCGAAAGATTACCTGAAGTGCTTTGGGCATGCCGAACCATCCCACGAAGAGCTACGGAAGAAACCCCTTTCTCCCTAGCCTACGGGATGGAAGCTGTCGTCCCAGCCGAAACCATCACCGGGAGCTTTCGCCGGGAGCTCTGTACGTCTAATCCCGAAGCCAACAATCAGCTCCTATCAGATAACCTCGATTTAATCGAGGAACAACGGGACCAAGCCTTGCTCCGCATTCAAAACTACCAACAAGCAATGGCCCGACATTACAATTCCAAAGTCAGGTCCGACAATTCTTTGTGGGTGACCTGGTACTCATGAAAGTCTTCAACCATACCTAAGAGCCACACGCTGGAAAGCTAGGGACCAATTGGGAAGGTCCCTATCAGATCATCCACGTGATACGACCAGGCGTTTACAGGCTCATGAAGGTACGAACCGGGGTACCTGAAATTCGATCATGGAATGCCATGAATCTCAAGAAATACTACCATTAGATACCTAAACTCCTTTGAACTACGTTTGGCTTGATCCCTTGACTGGGTACGTAGGCAACTCCGTTATGAGTGCAGCCCCAATCTCATTTCAACATCTTTGTTTCACTTTAGCCAAATGGGGGCATGTGTTTAAGATACATAGCCCAAACGGCAATTGTATGACTATTACAACACGATGTACTCTACAAAAGTTATTAATGAAACATTTACATTCGAACATCCCAAGTTTCTGTCAAATAAATTCAGGTCACAACGGACCTGAACCCAAGGTCTTAAAATCCTTCAAATAAATCCAGGTCACGATGAACCTGAACCTCAGGTCTTAAAATCCTTCAAATAAATCCAGGTCACGATGAACCTGAACCTGAGGTCTTAAAATCCTTCAAACAAATTCAGGTCACGATGAACCTGAACCTGAGGTCTTAAAATCCTTCAAATAAATCCAGGTCACGATGAACTTGAACTTAAGGTCTTAAAATCCTTCAAACAAATCCAGGTCACGATTAACCTGAACCCGAGGTCTTAAAATCCTTCAAACAATCCAGGCCACGATGAACCTGAACCTGAGGTCTTAAAATCCTTCAAATAAATCCAGGTCACGATGAACCTGAACCTGAGGTCTTAAAATCCTTCAAACAAATCCAGGTCACGATGAACCTGAATTTGAGGTCTTAAAATCCTTCAAACAAGTCCAGGTCACGATGAACCTGAACCTAAGGTCTTAAAATCCTTCGAGCACGTTCAGGTCACAAAGAACCTGAACTTGAGGTCCTAAAATCCTTCAAACTAATCTAGCTCCCTGTGAATCGGGACCTAAGGTCTTAAAACCCTTAACACAAATTCAGGTCACAACGGACCTAAACCTAAGGTCTTAAAATCCTTCAAACAAATTCAGGTCACAACAGACCTAAACCTAAGGTCTTAAAATCCTTCAAATAAATTCAGGTCACTACGGACCTAAACCTAAGGTCTTAAAATCCTTCGAACAAATTCAGGTCCCCGAAGAACCACTAAGGTCTTAAAATCCTTCGAAACGAATCCAGGTTCCTAAAGAACCCCGATCAAAACTCTCGAAATCCCTAACAGTGATCGACATCTAAAAAGGATCCCAAGTAAAATCAGGTCCCGAAAATCCAACCTCAGAACCTCGTGCTGAAGAATAACGGAACCTGCTACTAACGGGACCTAGAGTCCTTTGTTCAAAGAAATAAAGACTTCTACTTAGACAACCGAATTTACGCTAAGGGATTCATCGAAACGTTGACAAGATCCTTAGCAAGAAAGTTCGATCCCGATTAAGAAACGAAAATCTTTGCAAGTCGAATGACTTATATCAAAGTTAAAACAAAGTAAAACGAAATAAAGGTTTAAAAGCCTCCCCAGGCTACTTAAGTACAAAGGTCTTAACGAGACAAAGGTTTAAAGACCTCCTCAGGCCACAAGTCTTAACGAAAGATAAAAGAAATCCCATTAGGCAAAAGGTCTGGAAAAGATAAAGACATAATTCTAAAAGAGAAAAAACCGACTTCTAGACTTCCATATCATCAGCACCCTTCTCCTCATCCTTATCCTCCTCACTTGGTACCTTCTCGTTAGCTGAGGACCCATCGCCTATCTCCTTCTCACGATCATCTGTGGTTGTCTCGACTGGAGCTGAAGCCAGATTCATCAAACCTAAGTTAGAACCATATCCTCCAGAAAAGGACGGATTCAATACACACTACAAGAAATATTGGTATTGATAGCACCCGAAAAATGCTACAATAGAGTTTTCGTAGCGTTTCGAAGAACGCCGTGACAACCGCAGCTATGGTAGACCCCCACCTATGATAGCATTTTTCGTATGATATAATAAATAGACATATAGTATTAACCTAAGGTACATGATATTATTTTATAGCATTTTATCTGTGCTGTGATTTATTTTTTTATGGCTTTGTTTTAATGCTATAAAATATTTTATAATTACATATATATAACGCTATTTCATAATTTATATGATATTGAATATTACCTATATTTTTTGTTTTAAGATTCGTAATTAATCAGTATTATAATTTAAATAAGAATAAATAAAATATAAATTTATAATTAAAATTTATTATTAAACTTTTATTTATTAATTAATACTGGTTTACAATTTTATTTACACATTAAACCATAAAACATTAAACTAAAACTGAAACACATTAAACCAAAACCTAATTAATCAATATCTAAACCTAATCCTCCTTCATCTATCAAGCTCTTGGGCCTCCGGTGGTCTTCTCCGCCTCCTCCGCTCACGACCGCTGCTGCCTCCTCCGCTCACGACCGACGCTGCCTCCTCCGCTCACAACTGCCGTTTCCTCCTCTGCTCAGAACTGCCGTTTCCTCCTCTGCTCACGACCGCCTCCATTACTCACGAAGCCTTCTATGGTCATGAACAAAAAAATCAGATTTATAGAGAGAGAGAAAGAGAAAGGGATATAGAGAGATAACCCACCAAATCTGCCTTCAATCTCCATGGAAGCACGGTCTGAGCATAAAGGACCAAAGAGAGAGAGACACACGGAGAGTGAGAGACAACCGTGGTGTTGTGGTGGTGGGATATTGACGGAGATAGAGAGGAGATTGAGATGGCGGGGCTAAAGCTCAGCAGCAGTGGGGTTAGTGGAGATGAAGAGAAGCTGTTCTTGACTCTTCTCTGGCCACTATTTGTTCCTTCTCAATTATTTTGGTTGATGATAATCTTTGAGAGAGAAGAAAAAAGGAGGTGAGATTGTAGATCTGAGAGAGAATGTAGAAAAAAGTGGATTGGGAAGTGGGGAGACGTAAAGGTGGTGAGAGAGAGGAGGATAAATCTGATCCCTTGAATTGAATTTATTCAACGATTTAGATTGTAATCCTCGCCACTTGGATTGATCAATGAAAATGTATCTTGTTTTTTTATTAATTTTGATTTCTTTTTATTTTTCTTTTGGACTTATAGAATGAGTAAAGATTTAAGGTTTATAGCTTATGTTCATTCAAAATTTATAGTATAAAATTATAACTTCTAAAATATACTGATTTTATTTAAAGTATATATATTGGATAATTTCATAATTTAGTATAAAATAAGTGTTAAAAATTTTTAAATGTTTGGTTCAATACTTGTTGTATAGAGTTTGAGATATGATAGAGGGTTTGGAGTTATACATAGGATTTAGAGTATATGTAGGGTTTGGATTATAATGCTTAAAGTTGAATATTCCTATATGAGATTAAAGTTTGACAAACATGTTGAAAGTTTATATTTTTAAAAAGTTATATACTGTTGTTTTAGTTATTAATTCTACAAATATATGATTTATGTTTGAGTTTAGGGTTTAGGGAATAAAGTTTGATTGAAAATTTAGGGTATATGTTTAGGAAATTATAAATTTAGACTATATATTAAATTTTGAATTTAAATTTAATATTTGAGGTTAAGTGTAAAAATTAGAGTTTTAAAGGATATTTTAAAGTTTAGGGTTTAAAACATGTTTAGGGTTTAGGGTTTCATGAGAAAATTGGATTCTTTTTCTTCTGAAGAAAGTAAATGAAATGACTTAGAAAAAATATATCTATCTAAAACAAAATATCTTAGTGCCAAAAGTGATTTTTATAAATTATCGAGAATATACATTTAATTTTCCTATTGCATAAATTATCCAAAAAAAAATAAAAACAACATTATTACATTAAGTAGAACGAGTCTTTACATAAGATCATTCCAAGTCCTATACTGACATCACAAGTTTCACCAAGCCATCTTCCAGAGTTCATCTTGAACTCAATCTAAAGCAAGAAGCAGATCCAAATAGCAAAACCCATAAACCAATTTCGATGGTATTTGGCCTTCTATGTACTCTGCTCC
Organism: Eruca vesicaria subsp. sativa; assembly: GCA_932364175.1. Classification (NCBI taxonomy): domain Eukaryota; kingdom Viridiplantae; phylum Streptophyta; class Magnoliopsida; order Brassicales; family Brassicaceae; genus Eruca; species Eruca vesicaria. The sequence goes on from CAKOAT010378488.1 coordinate 174,371, forward strand.
ACAACAGTAGCAAAACTCATACCCACACCTACAAAGAATACAAAGAGAGATCTCAACATTGATATAAGAAATCACAAGCCAAACACTGTCTCCACCTCTTATACCTAGCCAAGCGATGCAGTGTGATATCATCTGGATATCACCTCTTAAACCTAGCCAAGCGTAGAGTGTTTTACGCCTAATTTGAGATACCTGATTGACGACCTAGTCACACAAACACAATTGGGTAAGCACATGAATGAGATATAGTAGAGCGGAGAGAAATGAACAGAGGTAAATAAACAGATCAAACCAGATCAAACCAATGTTCTAGCTGAAACACACACATAATCATCATCATCATAAGGACCAACTCGTAAGCAAAACGATAAAAGATTCATTATTTTCCTTCTTCTTACTTTAGGAAGACCTTGGGTTGCTTAAGAAAAGCTTTGTCAGTCTGCAAGAGAGAGAAGAGGATGAGAATATTTGCAAGATGTATATGAACAAAGAGACAGAGAAAGAAGAAGTAGAACATGTTCAGCCATGGCTATTGGTTTTCTCTGCTGTGTCCGTCTCTCCTTATCGAATCAGAGGAGTTGGGGTCTGAGGAGACTCATGAAGGAGTACTGGTATAAGCAAAAAAAAAGCTTGAGTAAAGTTACCTGAGTTTGAATCATCACCAGCCTCCATTGCTTTCTTCCTCACAACTTGGTGAATCTGTGTGAGTACTTCAGAAAACGTGTTCTCAACGTTAGTAGACTCAAGAGCTGGAGTTTCCATGAAGTAGAGTGATTCATTCTCTGCAAAAGACTTAGCATCTTGTGTTTGAACCACAATAAGATGACAGAGATCAGATTTGTTTCCCACAAGTGAGTGGTCGGTACCTAGACATAAACATAACAAGAACATAACTGGAACAAAGACTCCAAACAATAATTTTGTCTACTAAAAATATATTAAGCACTCATTGGTTAAAGTAATCAATAAAAATGAAAACTTTATATCATATTCATGATTTTATGATCTACAAAGACAGATCTAAAGCTTGCTTAAGCTCTTCATACAAAACAACAAACACATGAATGTAAGAATTTGTTACGAATCTACAGAAAAATATTTAAGGTTTCAATTCAGTTCTTGAGATCTGTCAAGAAGTAAAGAACACAGATCGAGAAGAAACCTTTCTTCACCAGCAGTATCCCAAATCTGGGTTTCCGTGACTTTGTCTGTAACATATAAGCCATGAGATTCATCTATAACTTTATTCCTTGAAAAAGGGAAACACCAAGTAGAACAATCAAAGGCAGAGAACCCATGTTGAACTAAATCTCACAACAATACTATACAATTGATTCTTATACAATAGAAGGTAAGAAGAAAACGCACACACAAAATAAGCTTACCAAAACAGATTGTCTTTTTAGCTATAAAGACAAGAACTTTCCATTTTCAAGAATCAAAAGTCTTACCTCAGAGGAANGCACACACAAAATAAGCTTACCAAAACAGATTGTCTTTTTAGCTATAAAGACAAGAACTTTCCATTTTCAAGAATCAAAAGTCTTACCTCAGAGGAATCAAGTTCCCTGAATACAAAAATCAGAAAGCACAAGCAGAAGTTGAGGGACCTATCTTGCATATACGTGAAACTCCACCATTGGAGAGGATCGAAGCTTTCTCGTCGCCGGATCTGAAGACGACGGCATGAATCGTCGGAGGGAAGTCAGTCACGAGGAAGGAGAAGACAGGAAAACTTGGAGTAATCACGGCGTGGAACTTGCAGAAGATGAGGTGGTGTCGCGGCTTGAGCAGTCATGCTTCAGATTGAGATACCATGAAGAAGATGAAGACATAACTTGTGTTCACAGCGGTCTGAAGTTGCTTGAACATAGCGAATAAAGGAGTGGCTTGAATAAAGTCTGAGACTCGAGGAGGATAGACACGACGAGATGAGACTCAGAGAACCCTAATGAAAAGGGAATTGTTGTTTTGTTTGGTGGGAAGTAAAAAAAACCCAAAAAATTGTCTAAGTATTGGTTCCAAAATAATTGTAGTGATTTTTGCCTTCCCGCTTAATGAAATCTTATCTTAGCACGAATTTAATGCTACGGTAAAGTTGTGTTCCGATTTTGGCATTTTTTGTAGCAGTTGGTGAATTCGTGCTACCGTGAACTGCTACCAATACTCATATTTCTTGTAGTGACATTGATCTCAAAGGTACCTGAGCTCTCCGAGATCTGAGGCAGAGACAACTTGCTTACTGAAAAATCAGATACCTGAGCCTTCTCATACGCCGCGGTAGCCTCCGGAATCAACGATATCAGTCGCTGATACTCCTCATTAACACTCTTGATCTCGTTGGCCAACATTTCCTCAAGAAGGACGGTATTAGCTTGAAGTTCATGAGCATAAATCTGAAGGCTAACCTCTTCCTTCTTCTTGGCAAATTTCTCCTTGACAGAAACCAAGATCTTGTTGTAAGCATCAGCTACCTCCTTCTTCCCTTGTCGGATAGCTAGTCTCACTTCAGCCTCCTTGTTCTTCTGGCTAATCTGCGACGAAGCGATCAGCTCTCGAACTTGTTGCTCCGTGACCTTCCGAGCAGCCTTCAGTTCAGCTATCTTCCTTCCCTTCACTTGAATATCAATAACTTGACTCTCAATTTTCCCGGCTTGAATATCAGCCTTCGAGCCAAGCCTCTCCACGACATCTTCAAGCTCAGCAACTCTAGCTTGGGATTAATCAAGCTCCTCCTTGGTAGCCTTCACCATCTCGGTCACCTGGGCTAACTCCCCAGCTCTGGGAGCGTTGTTAATCGTATCCTCCAAGCTCAGTTGAGCTCAGTTAATAGCCCCAGCCAACTGCAAAAAGGACCGAACAAACCATGAACCAATGACCTCACTAGAGGAAACGAATTAGAAAAATCAAGGTCCCTCACCTGACCCATGCAATGAGCGACCTCCACATACTCCTCTCGGTTGGTCATGTTGTTGATCGCAGGGAGAGAGCAACCGGTCCTCTTCATATGCCTCATCAATGTAGCCAAACCCCAAGGATCTTCCAAGACAGAACCAGGTTTCGAGTGGGTAAAACTCCGTCCCACGGTTCCTCACCTGGAAGAAGAGGAGGAAGACCTAGACGGTCTATCCACTTGGTCAACTCGAGCCCTCTTAGGTCTTGGAGGCTCGATCTCAGAATACTCCTTGATCACTTGAGGGTCAGCTTCCTTGGCCTGAACACTGGGTTTGGGAGAAAACTCCTGGACCTTTGGGACATCGGCAGTGACGACGTCTCTGACCGGGATAGAGACCACCCCATCATCAAGAACATCTCTCACCTGGTTAAGAAAGGAACCCCCCTGGTTCTTCTCACTACCTCGAGAAGAACTGGCTGCTTTGGCTGCTTTACCTCGAGAACGGTAAGACGGTTGGAGAGGCATCTTAGTTTGCTGAGCTCTTTCAGTCTCAAAAGTACTATCTTCCGTCGAGATAGTCACAATCGAATTACCTTCGGAAACTGGATCAATAAAAAATCATTAAAAATCAAACAGTTCTAAACACGTAGCTAATACGTTCAAAAAGAAAGATAAAAATCCGACTTACTTTCTAGACCTGCAGCTGGGATAGAGTCCAGAAATGAGGCTCCGTATCGTTCAGGAAACCTGGCCGATCCTACACGTGAAGTAGTGAAAGCTCCCCACGTACAAGGAATTTCCTTCAACTTACGGTACAAAGCTCTAGTGAGCTTACTAGTAAGCTTTTCAGGTTCTTCGATATCTGCACGAAGAACCAACGATCATTAAAATACGCGAAATAAACAAATCATGCAAATACTTCCCTAGACATCAGACCAAGTAACCCTTAGGGTACGACCCTCAGGAACCGTCAGAAGATCTATCTTCACATAAATGTATTTCTCCCTCCAATCATCGTCGATACCGGAGAACTTGAAAAGGCCCAACTTGGGTCGACAAGGCAGATAATAGGTACCACTGCCCCCTTCCTTTGAAGCACTCTCCTTAATCGTATAGAGGCTCATTAGGTCACGAAGACCAACGGCAACCCCTTCTTCTTTAGCCCTAGTGATGAAACCGTTTATCACTCGGATTACTGAGGGGCAGAGCTGCGAAAGGGCTAACTAGTAATGATCGAGAAGATCCAACAAAAGATCGGGAAGCGGGAACCTGAGATGACATTTGGTGATGTACTTCTCATGAACACAAAACCACCCCTCCGGAGCAGTCTCCGGGGTCTCGTCGGATTTACAGGCTCTGGCTAAATCTTTGTGACCTCCGGCTTGAACCATAAGATTGACCACATCATGGCCCTTCAAAGAGGAGGCCACATGAGAACCAAAAGGGACGCTCCCACTCGAGCCATCGTTCTTTTTAGATCGTTTCAAAACTCTTGAGGCTATCGACTCCTTAGTCTTCTTACTCCTCTCGTTCTTCTTCATCGTCTCGCCGATCTCCTGTTTAACCTTCATAAGTCGGACACCGGAAGAAGAGATTTCAGTTTCTCCGGTACCTTCCTTAGGTCGCGTCATGTTAACCGAGAAAGGAGCCAAAGGGTAGAAAGAGAGCAAAAAAGAAATTCAGATTGAAGCTGGAACTTTCGAATCAGAGAGTTCCAGATAATCGTGACAAGAACAAGAAGTAGTCGGAAATAAATAAAAAATCTAATCACCACAAGTTAAAGGGGGAAAGTGGACAGTTACCTGGGAAACCGAATCGAAGCGTGGAGTAGTGGTAAAAGTTGCAGTTAATGACTACAGCTTTATATCACATCGTGTCTCAAAAATCGGGGACGAAACTGTTCAAATATATTAATGTGAGCCGTAGATCTTACCAAACGAAAGCAGGACCACTCGATTAAGGTCACGCGTATCTTCAAGTTTAATATAAAATAATCGTTATCTCAACAAAAGAGATAGAAATCAAGTGGTTGAGCTTTAGCTTCCGAGAAAAGAGGTCTCATCTCGAAAGCTGGGGGCAACTGTTGGGCCCAAATACGGCCCGTTAGCTGAAATTGACAGACTTAAATAATAAGAATTGACAATGAGTTCTTATAAGGGTATTAGCAATTAAATCTTGAGAAAGGAGTTAAGAAGAATCCGTAGGCTATTTTGTTCGGGAAAGAAAGGCTAATAAAACAGGTTACGGAAGAAGACTACGGACCTCATTCACAGAGAGCTAGTAGGAGTAGCTCAGGATGGATGCGAAGGACCCAGTCAAAAGGAGATTGCTGAGAATCCCTCAACTCATGGAGAAAATCTCGGAAGTTAGCTGAGGTCGTTGGAATATGATCGCGAGCTATAAAAGAAGAGGAGGAAGATCAGAGCAAGGGGTCCAGATTTTGATTCATTATTATTCACATATTCAAGAACTCTAGAAACATCCTTTATTCTTTGTAACCTCAGATCGAAACATTTGTAATCATCTTTTACCCAAGAACATCAATACAAACATATTCATTCTTTAAGTTCTAACAGGATTCAGCCCACGGTTATCTCTTCTCCAATCTAAACCTTACCTAAATTAGGAAGTGAGTTTTATCCCTCACAGAATGCAGTGTGGTTTTCTAAGAAGATATGTGTTTGGCGTAACACATAGTTTTTTGTTGGGATGGATCTGCGAGAACGAGGAGTTATTTGTTCAAGGCAGAGTTTGGCTGAACATGTGGCAGTGTCAAATCAAGATTGTTTCGGGTTTTCTGCATGGGATTCGGTAGTAGTTTGTTTTTGCTTCTCATGCATATGAGGGGAAACAAATGGGTCTACAAGGTATCATGGTTGCAGAGAGGTAATGTTTTCTTTGAGCAGAGGTTGAGCAGGAATTCTTTGCATCGAAAGTCTTCTTAGAAAGTTGAGCTAAGAGGTGGGTTTTGTTGGCAACAACAATGGTTCAGAGAGATGTTCAAGACAAGATGTTCATTCAGGTTATTACAAAGAAAATTTTCAGAATAAGAAGTTGGTGTCTACAGGCTGTTGAGGTTTGTTAAGATATTGAGTCAAAGGGCTTCTGGTTTGAGGCAGTGGTGATTCAGGTTCCGTAAGAGCTTCAAAGTAGCATCGACATCAGCTGGATAAATTCTGGAGAAGAAGAATCAGTAGATTTGTAGTCACTTTCACATCATGTGTGAAGAACCAGGGATGATGTTGAAGGATAGGCAGCATCAGAGAGGGAAGCAGATGGCGGTTGTTTTCTGGTAAATAAAAACTACGTCTGAGATAGAGCAAAGATATTTGTGTCGATACTCTTCCTAATCATATGGTTTTAGGCGGCGTGTCCTGCTTAAGTGTGCAGCGGTACAAAGTGATGCTCAATTGCATACTATTCAAGAACATCAAGGGTAAGTCAAAGACTGTTTCAGAGATATGGAGCATGAGTGACTTCAAGGTTTGCGGTTGATTCTAAAGGGTTCAGTGTGACATAAAGGTTCTATTAAAGCATGGGGTTTCACCAGGTTGTGTCAAAAGTTTGTCCAGCAGTGATGGTTGGATGGCGTGTTCTGTTCAGAGTAACAGTGGTACAAAGGTGTTTAAGGCTGCAACGTTTTAAATAGGTAGAGAATCAGAGGTTGTTTCAAGACTGAAGCATATATGGTTTGAAGTTTGTTGCACAGAATTGAAGGACTTTGATTCAAGGCTCAATGCGCATGAGTGGAATCGAACGATCAAGAAGAAAATAAACTTGCAGAAAGATGTTCAAGTTTCTGTTCGAGCAGTTGAACAGGTTCGTGATTTTGACAGCAAGTTTGTCTTGTTGATAAGTTCACGAGGAGTAATGAAATATGAAGTAACACGACGTCAATGAGGAGTTGAGCTTGACACTTGGAGTGTAGCAGCTGGTTTTGCAACTCAAGACACTAGATGAAGGTAATGAAAATTCAGAATGGCAATGATATTTTCACATACCTTTCATCAGGCGTGATGTCTATGTTTGATACAGGCTGGAAACCAGCTTGCACAAAGAGAGGATCGGAGGTTCCTGATGGGTGGTTCCGGTACAGCGATGAGGGCTTGTGGGGGTGATTGTGATGGCTGTGAAATGTACCTGAAATAAAAGGAATGATTTTTATGAGTTTTTATGGTTTAAACAAGATGAAAAAAACTAAATAAACAATTTAAAGGGATAGATAAGGTGGAATTAAGCTGCTGGTCGTATGACACTCTCAGCCTAATCGGTTGATGGACTTGAAGTGGAGTTGCGGCTGAAGCTTTGATTGAATCTCTCAATCGGGTGGGATGATGGATCGATGTGATTGACTCTCTCAACCTGTGTACTGAGCTTGTTTGATTTTCACAAACAAACTAGACTCACGAAATCAATAAGACTACAAATAATCACACTTTGAATCCTAAAGATCGATATTTTATGCAAAGAACAAACTTTAATAAAAACTGAAGAAACTTCTTATAAACTTAATTGGCTGAAAGGTGAATGATACAATGGACGTCTAGGAGCTTATATAATGCTCAGAGACAATGGTTCTAACGTTCTAAAAGAATAAGAAGGAAAGAAATCAAAAACAAAGCAAGAAATCGAAAACTAGCCGTTGGAGGCAATTAATGGGATCTTTGGCTCCAAGTGAGGAACTTGTTTCTTCTTAACCCTGGACGGTTTTAATGGATAGGATAGATTCCTTGGGACCTTCTGGATGGCTTGGAAGGTGCTAGTTTCGTGCAAAAACTCTTGGCAAAAGAGCTGTTGGAGATGGATTGCAAGGATCTCCAAATAAGGCAGTTTGGAGTAAATGTGGATCCTCCTGATCCTATGTGGGCTGCTGCATGGTAATAAGTGATGGAACTCCTCTGGATCGTGGATAAGGTCTTCTGGATGGTCTAGAGTATCTCCTGGATTACATAGAAAGGTTTGGGTCAGACCAAACTGAATTAGGTTAAGCTTCTCTTCAATTGATGTCGGTTTGGCAATTTGGTGCAAACCGGTCTTCTCCTCTGGTCTGATGTAGATCCTCCTGATCCCATGGGCGCTGGTGCTTCTTAAGATGTTTTGGAGTGTCTCTGAATGATGTAGAAGCTCTTCTGGTCGTCTTTCTTCAGATTGGGTTAAGGCAAAACCCGGATCTTCCAAATAAGGCAAGTGTAGGACTGGTTTGGCCGGTTTGGGGAAATTGATCATAACTCCTGGTTTACTCGTCCTATTCTCTTGGTTTTTGGCTCTCTGGAAAGTTGACAAACTCCTCTTGATTTCTATGATCGATTTTGGCTCGGGCCGTTCCTTCTTTGGACTTGAAACTCCTTCTAAAGTCGAGTGATGCTCGAAGATGAATGGGCTGGAAAACCTCTGTCTTGAAAAATTCATAACTTCTTCCTCCTTGGGTTTTTTCTCGAAAGTCAAGATGGGCCTGACTTCTTATTGAGTGTAGAATCCATGAAAATTTGTTTCATGATTTAAACCCTCCTGTTTTAAAAGATATGACATTTTTATTGCACATATGTCCTGCTTGGCGCCTTGGTTGGGTGAGTGGTGTGTTGGATGGACCTCCGGTTCAGCTACTGGTTTGATGGCCGCATCATTCCCTCCCCCTTGTGAAGTTTTTGACCTCAAAACTGGATAACCTGATACACCACAATAGAGCAAGTCAGGTTTCATTCTCTTTTGCGAGTTTAGAACCTTACCTTGGTGATACAATTTTGGTTTGGTGATGGATGGTGCATCTGGTGGGTCTTCTTTGAAAAGGTGTGAAAGGATCACGCCTCTGCTATGGATATGGCCATTGAATATCCTCTGAGGTGGATGGTCCTTCAAAATTTTGGTGGCCATGTTTCTGGTCCTTCTTGGAGTTGATCTTCCTAGCAACAAAAGATCATCTTGTGGGATGTCTTTGAAGCTTACATCTTTGCAACCTGAAAAATTCTCAACATTCTGGAATAGCAAGTGCATTATATCTGTGTTTGGACACTGATAAATATAATTTGAAAGTTCCAGACTTACTTTGATAGCTTCCACTAGTTGAAGAATGATTTTCTTCTTTGGACAAGTTTGGTTAGATGGCTGCCTTTCTTGCAAACTCTTACCTTGGCTGGTATGACCATCTTCTTCGCTTATTCCTGGATCAAAAATTTCTGGCAAAGACAAGTGCATTACATCTGGATAATCAAGTAATAAGGACGTTTTTAAATTAGAAACACTTCCCTTGCTAAGGCTGGCTTTTAATTGTGTTGGCTCAGCCTCTCTTTGGACTGGTTTCTGCTCAACATCTACCAACATCATGGCTGGTGCCTCATTCTTTTGGGCAGTGTACTCCACCATGGTTCCTGAAAATATTTCACATTCTCTTGGACAAGACAAGTGCATTAATCTTGGCATAGAATAAATAATAAAATTCTGATCTAATGTGAAACAAACTTTGAACCTTGGTATTTGAACAACACATTGTTCAGTTTTGGGCTTCCACTTATTAGGTGGTTCATGACTGAGCTCATGGTCAGGCTCGGCCCTGGGCACTTCAGTCAGCATAGGGCTTTCATTCCTACTCCCTATATCAAGAACACACACTTCAGAACCAGCATATAAAGGTTGTGTTAAACACTTACCTTGACTTGATACATTAGTTACTGGTTTTGCTTCTTTAAGCAACATGGACTGCAATGTATCTTGAACCAGCTTCTGGTCCATCACATGGGTTACGTCTGGTGGTTCTCCTCTAGTTAATTCTTGCTCTTTAATTCCTGTTACAACACCACTTGACAAAGACAAGTGCATCATACAAGAATTTGGAACTAATAAATCAGATTGAATAAAACTATCACTTTTCATAGATAAATCTGTTTTATTTTCTAGTGATGTTTCTATCAATAATTTCTTAGTGGGGCAACCTACAGCAAAGTGTCCTCTTTTATGACATCTATAACATATCTGATCTTTCAGAATTTTAGAATTAAAAGAGTTACCTTGGCTTGATGCCTCTTCTTTCTTTGGGTATGAAATCTCTTCATTCCTTGGAATTAAATCATGGACAGCTTTGGGTTCCAACAAGGATGTTGAGATCATGTCTTTCTGGGCCTGAGGACCTGTCTTAACACTCTTGGACAAAGACAAGTGATTCATACCAGTGGGAGATGATTTATAAACCAAGTTATCAAGTATAGGACTTACCTTAGCCTTTACTTGGACAGTAGCTAGCTCTGGTTTTTCTTTGGACCTGATCAAAGTGTTTAGGCCGACACTTACCTTCTTCTCCATGGCCTTTGGGACCTTATAAGGCTGGTAATGATCATGAAAAACCGTGGCCCTCTTGTTTGGCCGGATCTGGTCTTGATGGATCAAGTTTCTATGGCCTTCTTGTGGTACATCTCTCTTTGCCTCTTTAGAACCATGAGTTGGATACCTCCTTGGATAAAGTTCTTGGATTTCAGAACTTGTAAAACCTGGTGCAAACTCAGCTCTCATGACTTCTTTAAGGGCTCTCCACGTTTTGATAGTTGGCTCCTTGTACCATCTATCATCTTCTTCTTGTACCCACCATTTAAAGGCTTCTTCTCTAAGTTGATCAATAGCATAAGCTAGCCTCTCTTTCTTCAGGATGTTGTTGAAGTGAAACCACTCATCAAGGTTCCTCTCACATCTCAGATATCCTCTTTTTCCTGAAAATGTAAAGAGTTTAACTTTATCAGCAACAAAATTAGAATCAAACCGAGAATTATGAACAATATGGCTGTGGGTTTTAGAAGTTGATTTCTGGTGGATCCTTGAAGGATCTGGTGGCTTGGGTTCAACATAAACAGCCTCTGGTGCATCTCCAAATCTTCTTTCTTCATGCTGTTGTCGTTGGACTTGTGCCTTAGTTCCTTTTCCCAACTGAGCAATCTTATCATTAAGCTCTTGTATAGCTTCTAAGTGTTGGCTCAGTCTGGTCTTCATGGTTTGGCCGTGTTCTTCCTCTGTCATTGCTTCCTGAAAACAATCTCAAAGAGCAAGTGAAGATATGGGAAGTTCTGGTCGAACCAAAATAAGTAACCAAATGCAAACTAATTAAAACTAAACCGAAAAAAATATGTCAACTGAACCGAAATGAAATAAATTAAACTAAAATGATTTTTCTTTTGGTTTTCTGGATGCAAAATACTAAAGTGTGAAACAATATGATATGCACGAAATTAAAATGATATGGTATGCCTTTTATTTTGTTTTAAATGCAATATTCAAAAGATACAAAGTATGAATGCAGATTTGTTTTTGAAATGAATGCTCAAAACAAATTATGGAAAGTGGAGCTGGGGGAATGAATGCAAACAACTAATGAGTTTTTTTTTTTTAAATTTTCGTGGATCAAATGCAAGAAACTTCTTCTCTTTTGTTTATGAATGTAACAAGAACAAAAATGCAGAAACTGTTTTTTTTTTTTTTTTTTGATGTTTAAAAACAAAACAAATGCAAACAAATATGATGCAAGGATTGAATGAACCTGATTCAGGAGCCTTAGGCTCTGATACCAAATGATACAGGCTGGAAACCAGCTTGCACAAAGAGAGGATCGGAGGTTCCTGATGGGTGGTTCCGGTACAGCGATGAGGGCTTGTGGGGGTGATTGTGATGGCTGTGAAATGTACCTGAAATAAAAGGAATGATTTTTATGAGTTTTTATGGTTTAAACAAGATGAACAAAACTAAATAAACAAAGTAAAGGGATAGATAAGGTGGAATTAAGCTGCTGGTCGTGTGACACTCTCAGCCTAATCGGTTGATGGACTTGAAGTGGAGTTGCGGCTGAAGCTTTGATTGAATCTCTCAATCGGGTGGGATGATGGATCAATGTGATTGAATCTCTCAACCTGTGTACTGAGCTTGTTTGATTTGCACAAATAAACTAGACTCACGAAATCAATAAGACTACAAAGAATCACACTTTGAATCCTAAAGATCGATATTTTATGCAAAGAACAAACTTTGATAAAAACTGAAGAAACTTTTTATAAACTTAATTGGCTGAAAGTTGAATGATACAATGGACGCCTAGGAGCTTATATAATGCTCAGAGACAATGGTTCTAACGTTCTAAAAGAATAAGAAGGAAAGAAATCAAAAACAAAGCAAGAAATCGAAAACTAGCCGTTGGAACAATTAATGGGATCTTTGGCTCCAAGTGAGGAACTTGTTTCTTCTTAAACCTGGACGGTTTTAATGGATAGGATAGCTTCCTTGGGACCTTCTGGATGGCTTGGAAGGTGCTAGTTTTGTGCAAAAACTCTTGGCAAAAGAGCTGTTGGAGATGGATTGCAAGGATCTCCAAATAAGGCAGTTTGGAGTAAATGTGGATCCTCCTGATCCTATGTGGGCTGGTGCATGGTAAGAAGTGATGGAACTCCTCTGGCTCGTGAATAAGGTCTTCTGGATGCTCTAGAGTATCTCCTGGATTCCATAGAAAGGTTTGGGTCGGACCAAACTGAATTAGGTTAAGCTTCTCTTCAATTGATGTCGGTTTGGCAATTTGGTGCAAACCGGTCTTCTCCTCTGGTCTGATTGAGATCCTTCTGAACCCATGGGTTCTGGTGCTTCTTAAGATGTTTTGGAGTGTCTCTGAATGATGTAGAAGCTCTTCTGGTCGTCTTTCTTCAGATTGGGTTAAGGCAAAACCCGGATCTTCCAAATAAGGCAAGTGTAGGACTGGTTTGGCCGGTTTGGGGAAATTGATCATAACTCCTGGTTTACTCGTCATATTCTCTTGGTTTTGGGCTCTCTGGAAAGTTGACAAACTCCTCTTGATTTCTGTGATCGGTTTTGGCTCGGGACATTCCTTCTTTGGACTTGAAACTTCTTCTAAAGTCGAGTGATGCTCGAAGATGAATGGGCTGGAAAACCTCAGTCTTGAAAAATTCATAACTTCTTCCTCCTTGGGTCTTTTCTCAAAATTCAAGTTTGGCCGGACTTCTTCTTGAGTGTAGAATCCATGAAAATTAGTTTCATGATTTAAACCCTCCTGGTTTAAAAGATATGACATTTTTATTGCACATATGTCCTATTTGGCGCTTTGGTTGGGTGAGTGGTGTGTTGGATGGACCTCCGGTTCAGCTACTGGTTTGATCGCCGCATCAATGTTCATTGATGGAGCTGAGTGGATTTAAGTGTTTAATCTACTTAAGCGGTTGTGGTGTATAAGTTGAAGCTCATGTAGGTTTTAGGAAGATCATGAAGGAACTTCAAGCTTAGCTCAAGATGGAGCTGGGAGAAGTGAGAAGAGATAAGAGATAAGAGCAGACAAGGAGAAGCAGAAGAGAAGGTATCAACACAAAGGAAGGGCTATGGAATTTAACCAAACAGGTGGAGTTTTGTTTGGTCAAAGCCCATCAGGCGTGTTCAACTTGGGCCAGCTTTGGACAAGTTACACGCGGACAACTTATGGGCTATTCAGTAAAGCCCATTAGGTTAAGTGTTGACAATACAAGGAAGAAGAGATCACGACAGGGACCTCTAAGCACAAGCCACACCACTTGGAGGCTGAAGCCTCAAGCCTCATAGGAGTGCTTCCATAGCATCTCTTAGAGAGATAGAGTAAGCTAGAGATCGATATGTATTCTAGTCTTAGCTTTTAGCCATGTAATCTCTTGTATTATCTCTTGTATACTCTCTAGGGTTTATATACCCTGGACAAAGAGAGTAATAATCTTGTAAACCACATCAGAGGTATTTTCCGATACTTCATAGTGGATGTTGTGGATCTTTGAATCCACCCCAAAGGTAGCGCGCTGCGGCCGTGAACTGGGTGAAAAGTCTTGAGTCATGAACAAGTTTTAGTGAATCATATGAGTAGGTCCAGAGATTAGCTTCCGTAACAATTGGGTATCATAACTTTACAAGTGATATCCAAACGCCAATAGGTTGTTATTTGCGTTGCTTTCAAATTACGTTTGGTTTCATTATTTATTTGTTTTAACAAGTAGCGGAAAACTTGATGTTTTTTTGTGCATGTTCTTACTAATATTAATTAACTTCACATAAGATTGCAAAGGGTTTTATTTGTGGATTTACATTTTGATGTGTTGTTGTGTGACTGTGGAATCTCTTCCATAGTTTTCCTATGAATAAAAAAAAATTCTGGGTTACCTTACATTTATGCATGCATTTATACATATTTGATAAAGAGATTCATATAGAATTGGTAATGCCTCTCACGCATATATATGGTTGTTTGATGAAGAGAAATTGGTTTTGTCATCTCAAGTTTGAGAATACATGGATTAACTCTAGTGTTTTGAAAGTAATGATTATTGAGTTAAAATGTAATGAATCATTGTTCCAATAACAATATAGTTTAATAGAATTATAAAATCAGGAAATATTTAAATTTTTGAATAACAAAAGATTTTAAACTGAATTAGAAAATCATTGTACCAATAACAAAAAAAAGTTATATGGTATTGAAAAATCACCACACCAATAAAAAATGATTTTTTTTGGAAATTAAAAATCTTTTTTTTAACAAAAAAAACTTTCCCACTAACCCCCCACCTCCCCCTTAGAAAAATATTCCCAAAATACATTAATACATATTCTGAGTCTGACCTTTTTTTCTTGGTTGGAACTTACTATCAACTGATATGTCGAGCCACAATTGTTTTTTTCTGGGTCAGAATTTACTATCAACTGCTATGTCCACTCACTTGCAAAACATATGTACTGGATAATATTTCAATAAATTTAGTGTTTCTGCATTTAAATTTAAAAAATAAACGCGGCGGTTCAACCAAATATTGGTAAATATGTATTATGTAAGAAATGAAGCTTTAAAGATTCATTTACAAAACAAAGGTTGTTGTAGGTTTCCTTTTAAACATGTACACACAAACAAAAGAAATGTAACTTTTTTTGCGAAAAAATGTGGTAACTAAAATATCTTACAATATAATTTTGTAAGTTTCTCTCTTTTTTTTTTTTGAGCAATCTTTTAAAAGTTTCTCTATTTGGGAAGACCTACATCAAACTTTAGACAACTAGAAGACATAGAATTACATAGAATAAGTCATCATCATAATAATCACTAACACAAACATATATAAAGACGCGAAGAAATAGAAAAAGTATATTAATATGTCTGATTTTTGTTAATTAAATTTGCAACCAATACATGAAAGTAATTACTTGCCTCGATATTATGAACAAGATTTTACTTTAACCCAACATAAATGTTGTATCAAGATTAGTTAAATTTAAAACTCTCAAAAACACATAATAAAAACCAATGTTAATTTCAATAAGAAAATACTAACAAGATCAATCTATATTCATTTGTTTACTGTTTTAGATATATATATATATATATATATTTTTTTTTTTGAAAGGTTTAATTTATATATCAACAAAAGAAAAAAATGTTTACATTACTGAAATCTTTTAAAATACGGTTGCAGTACAATAATTTAATTTTTTCATAGCCATCTTTGCATCAGAAGACTATTAAACTTAGGATTCCTAAGTCGGATGGATGAGACTCTGTTTCGGATGGTCCTCTCTAAAGAGTAGATTGTTATGTTTTCTACCACTGCGTTCTTTAGACAGTGGGTAGACCTTGAAAGGCCACCTGAAGGAGGCATGAGTCAACCTTGTTACGACGAGGAGATAGTATGGTGTTCGTGGTAATGTTCCAGTAAGGGCTCGGCCGAGGAAGGAGACATCCAATCAACACCTTCCAAAAAGTATAGGAGTAATGGCAGACAAAAAATAGGTGGTCGTGGGTTTCATAAGGTTCGCCACAGAGCCTTCACACCTGAATCTCATCCCACACACGAGTCCGATCCCCTATTGAAAGCCGGTTCCGTACGGCCAGCCATGCTATAAACAAGAATCGGGTATTGCTTCTGAGAACCATATTATCACTACAAGAAAACAGGTGTTTAACGACTACACTATTAGTTGTTAATTGGTTGTAATATGCCTTTTACGACCCATTAACATCGAAAACCCATTGGTCGTTATTCGCTATTCATAATGTACAATTAGTCGTAACGTAATCGTAATATTACGACTACGCGCTCTAGTCGCAACATAGTCGTAATATTACGACTAACATATTGGTCGTAACGTTGATGTGACAAACTTAGTCGTAACGTAGTCGTAATACAATTAGTCGTAAAGAAAATGTAATCATTGGTAGTTAATTAGTCGTAATTTTACAACAAAGTAACATCGACGGTTGTTGTTCATTGGTCGTAAATTAAAGACTAATTTACAACCTATGTTGATTTTATTTTTATATAAAACGATTTTTTTTAATTTGCTTTTTTGAATTTTTGGTTTTTAATTCGAATTTTTTTAAAAAAATTAATAAATTCAAAAAAAAATATAAAATTATATTTGATTAAAATAATATATAAAGTATTCATACAAAAAAACCGAAAAAAACTAAGGTGTTTTGTTGAGGTTCATGTCCTGGAAGAACTCAGAAGTGTGTTGCTCCGCACGTCGTTCTAAATCCACTTGCTCTTCCAGAGTGGGGTCGGGGTTAAAGCTCGGACGTAAAGCTTGCCATGCATTAGCAACCGTCGGGTTTGGATTCGAGTTCTCCATCATAAGATCGAACATATTCGCCATAGCCTTGAACTTGTCTTTATGCTCGTCTATGACTCTGTTGGCAACTGCTAGTTCCCGTCGGAGAGAGGAATCTTCTTCTATTCTTGCTGCTTGTTCGGCCCTCGCCCTCGGGACATCGCTCATAGTCCCGATCCCAACAATACGTCCCATTTTCTTTGGAACAACCTACAAAAGATCAAATTTTATTTACTAATTATATTTATATAATTAAGTACAAATGTGATAATTTAATAAAAAATTAAAAATGGTAATAAAGATAAAAATTAAAATAATTTACCTGCTCAAAATTTTTGTCTTGGTCGATGGTGGAAAGCTGGACCGGTGGAGCATCCGGATTTTGTTGCGACATCTGAATCTGGATCTCTTCGATCCGAGCATCTACCTCGTTGTAGATCTTGTCTTCTTAAGGATGCACAAAAGTCTCATCAGAACGCAAGTGGGTAATCTTGTATAGCCGGGCGAGAGATGGTGGTGCTCCTTCTTTGGCAGCCTATATAAAAATAAAATTAATTAAATTAAATTTTAAGTTAAAAAAATAATAATAAAATCAAGAAAGGTCAAACACTTACAATTTCAAGTGCCCTCCCAGCATGTGGGGTCTGCCTGAAAGTATGAGGTACTGGCGGGTTACCTTGAGCATCCTTGGTCATCCGGACCGCAGAGTACTTAGTAAACTTTGCCTTGACTCAGTCTTCATCCAAATAGCCACCAAACCATTCCAAACATCATTGCTGAGGTAGGATGGTTTTGCGTCATCCCGTTTTAGCCTCCAGTCCTCCTTCAAATTCCCAACGATGTTCTTGAGGCGCTGCATCGCCTTTTTGTAGAACCCAGCTTTGACCTCCTCATTGACACCAAACGACCAATTCCATTTTTGCTACAAAAATTTATGAATAAAGACATTAGTTATAATTTAACGTCATACTATGAATTAATTAAAAAAATATATGGAAAAACTAACCGCGAAACACTTGAACCACGTAATGCGAACGTGGTCCGATGTAAGAGTCTAGTTCGGATAGCATGCCGAAAATTTTCCCGAATGATATCCCCAACGCTCTGTCCTAAAAAATTGTCCGTAAAAAACCTACAAAATTTGAAAGAATTTATATATTTATATCAATATTTATGATAAAATAAATTTTTAAAATTTAAACTTTAATTAAATAATTTAGAAAATTACCAAAACGTGTCGGGGTGTCTATCCAGATCGACGATTCGTAAACCTTCTCGTCCCGGTATCCGGAGAATATCTTCCTCCGTATATCTTGCATATGGTGCATTCGCCGGCACTATCAAATCTGGATGAAGACCGGGTGCAACAGTCGAATCAGGTGCAGGATGCGGGGCCGCGACATGTGGGGGAGGCGGAGGCGGAGGGACATACTGCGGATCCGGCACATGAGTAAAGAATTCTGTATCGTCAATCTGCCGATAGTACGAAGGTTGATCCTGATGATCATTAGGGTTGTAGACCGGTGGAGGCACATACGACGGATGAGTACTGGTCGGTTGGGTCGTCTCTGGAACCGTGTCATGGCCGGATGACGTGGCGGCGGATGATGTGCCGGCCGAGGTAGAAACAGTGGGTTCGTTTGATGATTCACCGAGAAAAGTACTCGCGTAGGAGTTTCTAGCCGCGAGGTTCCGGATTCTCTTTCTACCAGACATAGCAATATCTATATCTCTGAAATTTATAAAAAAAAAAATAGAGTGGTTAAATTAAAAAATTCAAATATATCTAATTCCAATCCTAAACAAATTCCAAACCTAATCTAATTACCTAACTAACCACCTAAAACTAAAAAAAAACTCACCTAGAGAGAAGTTGAGTCGTTGTTAGAGAGAAAGGAATGAGCAACTGAATTTCTTCTGCGAGGTTCCTATATATATACAGTTTTGGTCTTGGTCGTACATTAATCGTAATTTTACAACTCAGTTATGACTAATAGTCATAATCTAGTCGTACTATTACGACCAAGTTACGACCAATTCATATTGCGACTACATTACGACTATATTACGACTAAGGTGTGTCCATCTATAAATTACGACCAATTAGGGTCGAACCATTACGAGTAGATTACAGTTATTAGTCGTAACCTAGTCGTAATGTTACCACTATGTTATAACTAGTAGTCGTAATGTAGTCGTTTAACACAATTCGAAACCCAAACCCCAAACCCCAAACACCAAACCCCCAACCACAAACCTCCAAACCCCAAACACTAACAATCAAATCCCGAATCCGTAATGTACTCGTTTACACACAATTCGAAACCCAAACCTCCAACCTCAAACACCAAACAGTAACCATCAAATCCCGAAACTCCAAAATAATTTCATATTATGCAGATCATAATTTCATAATGCAAACATAATGTATTTCATAACGGAATAAAATACAATTGACGTTAATTAGAGTACATAATCAAACTCGATCACTCGTCCTAAGAAACATTTTCCACCTCGTCATTTTCTTCAAATTCATCTTCGTTGGCTTCGTCCAAAATTGCATCGTCTGGAAGTTCTTCATATATCGGATTAAGCGGATCAACAAGTAAGATATCATCAATAGGTTTCTCAGGTACTTCTAGTATATTTACGACATCTTCTTTTAAAGGCGGTTGTTCATCGTTCAATACTCGGCCCAGAGGTGTAACTTTTATAGCGGCTAACCAAGAACTTCCAGATTGTCTGATCCTTGGGTAAGGTATAAAACATACTTGGTCGGCCTGAGAAGCCAATATGTAGGGCTCAAATTTGTTGTACCTCCATGTAGCATTTACGTCAACAACACCAAACTTACTATACCGAACACCTCTATTGAAAGTGGGGTCAAACCAGTCACATTTGAAGAGTACGCATTCGAGCTTCATGCCGGGGAACTTCACTTCGATGATCTCTTGTATGATTCCGTAGAAATTTGTTTCGCCTTTCACACATACTCCATAGTTCATTGTTGCTTTCCAGTTTCCATATTCGTAAGTGTGAAAAGTGTAACCACGTGTGAAATACATTGATGCTTTGGTGACCTTCGCGACCGGACCTTGTATCAATTCGTGTCCACTGAGGATAAAATGGATCATCATAATTGACCTGCAGGATCGATCATCATCAACATATATATGTATATAGATAATTAATATATATAATTTCATAAAAATATATTTACCTACGTTTTTAACCACTTCAAAAAGTGTTGATCTTTCCTTTTGTTGATATCATTGGTTGATATCCCTGGTATAACATCTTCGACTTGGGCAACGAAATCACTGTTTTAAAATAAATTGATGATATTAAATATCGTATTATATGTGTGGTAATGAAAACACTAGGGCATATAAATAATACTACTTAATTTTCAAAATACTCAAGCTCCTCACAGTTAAGGAGTATATATGTGTGGGCACTGTGAGCGTCTTCAGAACTCGAGCACCAAACTTCTTTCAATTTTCCACTTAGACGTCCAACCTGACAGAATATGTTTGGAACGTCTTCAACAACATATGTCGACACAACACCATCATCATCATACCTGCTCGTTGTTCTTTTCCATATCCGGGCTTGTGATCCAAGGTAGTACGATGTGAAATGAGATGTTTCCGCTTTCAAACTTCCATCAACTAGTGAACCCTCCACTCTTGCCAGATTTTTTGCTTTCCCTTTTAAATGTTTCATAGCTCGCTCGTAAGGATGCATCCATCCATTATGAACAGGTGCACGAAGCAGTGCCTCATATGGAAGGTGGATAACAAGATGTTCCATGACGTCAAAAAAAGTTGGAGGAAATATTTTTTCCAAATTGCACATCGAGATCGGGATATTCTCATCAAGTTGTCTGATTACATCTACAGTTAAGGTGTGTGTGCTTAGATCTCTGAAAAAAGCTCCTATGCCTACGAATAATTAATGTACAAGCCAACGTAAGAAACTTTATAATGTACATTGCCAAAAAGTAATAATTAACAACTTTAATATTATAATTTGTTGGTGCTGACAATTTACCTGCAAGTTCTTCGTGAACATCTTTTAGTAGTAACTCCGCAAATGCAAAAGGTAGAAGTCGTTGCATAAACACATGACAGTCATGACTCTTCATCCCTGAAAACTTTTTTCCATGCTGATCCATACATTTAGATAAATTTGAAACATATCCATCTGAAAACTTCACATCAGATGCCACACACTTGAATAGCGCCGCTTTTGCTGGTGCTGACAATTTAAAAATGGCAAGCGGAAATTTCCCATCATTTTGAATATGCAGCTCAACCCTAGAACATAATGCAGGCAAATCCAACTTTGAGTTCTTGTCATCTTTTGTCTTTCCAGGGACGGTCAAAAAAGTATTGATGATGTTGTCACAGAAATTCTTCTCTATATGCATCACATCAAGATTGTGACGCAGAAGTAGATCTTTCCAATATGGAACTTCCCAAAATATACTCTTTTTGTGCAAATTATGTTGTGTCCCATACTCGTCGGGCATATTTGGAAGAGTGTGCCAATTGCCCCCCATAGTGACTGTGTCTAGCCCTCCATAGTAATCAATTTCTTTCTCGATTTCTTTTCTAGTTAAATAAGGTGGATCGGTGTTCCTTACAACCCTCTTTGACCGAAACAATTTCTTATTCCTTCGGTACGGATGGTTAAGGGGAAGAAATCTTCGATGACAATAAAACCAGGAAGTTTTCCTACCATTCTTCAGCTGAAATGCGTCTGTGCTTCCCATACAATAAGGACAAGATAGTCTCCCATGCGTTGTTCAACCTAACAACATCCCGTGTGCAGGAAAGTCACTAATGGTCCACAAAAGAACTGCTCGCATTGTGAAGTTTTTTTTTTGTTGAACAATCATATGTTTGCACGCCTATTGACCATAATTCCTTCAAGTCTTTTATCAAAAGCTGTAGAAAAATGATATACCATGATTTTGACCCGTTTTTGGTCATGGTATTGATATGTTTTTATAATAATTATCTATGTTTTGGAGTCTATTAGGTATGTTTTCAGGTTCAGGAGTATTTTGTAGTAAAGTGATGATTTAGGTGTCTTATGGAGCTTAAAGGAGAGTTTTTCAAGATGATTGTGAAGATCCGACAATGAGAGACACATATCGATCGATACACACCTTGTGTAATCGGTCGATGACAATTCCGTAGAAGTTGAAGTCGAGATATTCCATCGATCGATGTACACCATGTACCATCGATCGATACAGAGCGTGATGAGCAAGATTAACATGGCCGACTTGAAGCCCAAGTTCTCACCAAATTACAATATTGCCCCTGACGAGGTTTTAACCTAATTGTACTCATATTTATAGTTATTCCTATGAGCCCTAGAAAGACATCATTAGATCAAATAAGAAAGTATTGAGTTTTTATCTAAGTTTTGTATTCTATTTAGTAATAAAGTATTGTCTTTTCATCTTATTCTTTTGCTATGAATCTCTTGGCTATGTCTGAGTAGATTCATTTGTTAGATTTGGGGTTCAAATAGTTATGAGGGATTAGCCCAAACTATGGAGTGTTGAGTTGTTATATTCATTATCCAAATGAACCCTAATGCGTACTCTAGATTTGCTACCTAGAGTTATGATTATGGAGTGACTAATCTAAGAGTCATTATCCTGAAATCATTTTGCTAAGCCCAGACTCTATTAGGCACGTGCGATAGGCGGTTTAATAGAAATTCTTGGGTGAACACAGTTTCAATTCGATCTGATGCTATATCGATCGATACTCCTATAGAGTCATCGATCGACGACAAAACATATCGATCGACACTGCGATAGCAACATCGATCGATACTATCGGCAATCAGATCAATGGACGAGTCTAATAGCGACAGCTATAGATTTGTCTAAGGATTGAAGTTCTCATATATTTGCAAGCAATTCGTTAAGACATCCATAGATTTATAATCCTGATTTTCTGAATAGTAACCTTAAATCTAACTACTTTCTTTCATTGTTTTTAAACTCAAAACCTATTTTCCTGAGCAACTTACCATTGCTACCAACTTTTATTTATTGTTTTAAACCTATTCAACCTATCTTAATCACTTAGGATTATATCTTTTGTGACTCTAGTTCCTTGTGGATTCGATCCCTAAGTACTACGATTGAACCTCTTATTTGAGAGAGTAAATCACTCCTTAGGGTTAAACATTTGAGTGATATAAAATTAGGCGCCGTTGCCGTGGAACTAAGAATACTATTAGATTTAATCTGATTCAGTCTAGGTTATTTGTTACTTTTTATTTTTCCATCTTTTGACACAAAGTTTTTTTTTTCTTTTCTTTTTGTCTTTTTCAGGTACATGCCGAGCAGTACTAGAAGCAACAAGGACAAGCAGCTTTTGTACTAAGAAGATCCCAACAATCTGGAACGTAGCATCCGCAAAGACCTACGCTCCACTTCGATCGATACCAACGCCTCTCTATCGACTGATACGCGCTTTCCACCGACGATCAACAACCGTTCGTCGACCGATTCCCTCACCATCCCATCGATCGACATCAACAACCGTTCGTTGAACGATACCCACACCATCCCATTGATTGACATCAACAACCGTTCGTCGACCGATACCCTTCACTTGACATCGATCGATACACCTAACCCTACATCGATCGATACTAACCGGCGAGACATGTTAGCGCCTATGATTCTCATACCCGATGAGAATGGAGACCTGCGTGATCAAGATGGTCACCTGTGAAACGCAGCAGGTCAGAAGCTGAATGATCAGAAGGAGGTCATTACTGAAGAAGACACTGCACCTACATGCATCATTCAACCTGTAGAAGAGACCAGAACTTTGGCTGACTACAACCGTCCGGATCAGTTCTATTCAAACCGATCAGCCATCCTCCCTCCTGCTATTCAGAGAGAAGATTTTGAGCTCAAGCCGCAGTACTACACACTTGTAGGACAAATCCCTTTCTGTGGTTTGCCCCATGAGCATCCTATGGACCATCTGGAGAGGTTCGAGGATCTTGTAACCCTAGTCAAAGCAAAAGGAGTCCCTCAAGACTACCTTTTCTGAAAGCTTTTCAAGTACTCTCTATCTGGAGAAGCTTTGCAGTGGCTGAGACCACTACCACCAGGTTCCCTTACCACCTGGAGTGACATCAAGCACGCTTTCCTGCGTAATTTCTTTGATGATTCACGCGCTGAAGACTGGAGGAAGAAAATTGCTACATTTACCCAAGCCCCTGAAGAGTCATTCAAGGATACTTGGAACAGATTCAAATTCTACCAGCGAGACTTCCCACACCACAGATTCAAAAAAGTGAAACTGCTCTGCACTTTCTACAGAGGCATCAGCCAAGATTTCAAGAGAGCCCTTGATACAGCTAGTGATGGCAACTTCACCACCAGAAATCCGCAGAATGCTATCAAGCTAATTGATAACTTGGCTTCCAGCAACATCACAAGAGACTTTGTGATGCAGACTACATCATCCATTGGGAAGGAGTACGTCAATGAAGTTCAAGCACAGCTAGACAACATTCAGAAGCTCCTAAACAAGCAGATCTGTTCAGTGGAAGATTCAGACATTGTTGAAGAAGATGTCAACTGGATTAGTGGAGCTGGTTTTCAGAGATCTGGTAACCAAGGAGGATACATAAACTTCACAGGCCAGAGAAGCACCTTCAACCAGAGTTCCCAGAAGCCCAACAACTTCAGCAGCTGCAACCCTAACAACAACAGAAGCTATGGAAGTGCCTTCTACTCAAATCCACACCCACCCACCCAAGATACTAAACTGGAGGAATTGATAAACTAGATACTTGAGAGTCAGCAGAAGCTCGAGGTAAACTTCAATGGAAAGATCGATTCTGTCTACACCACCTTCACCACGAAGATAGATGCCCTCAGCACCCATGTGAAGAAGCTAGAGACCCAAGTGTTTCAGACAGGAGAAGCACTTAAGAAGCAGGAGTTTGCCCACAACCAGAACATAATTTCCATCCTGGATGATGAATTTTGGCAAGAGGTAGTAGAAGAGATTCAGAGATCTGATGATGAGAGTGAAAGAGATTTTGCATACGACTACTATCGATCGATATCACCAGCTCAACATCGATCAATATCGCCTTTAGTACGTCGATCGATAGACTTTGACGAGTGTCGATCGATAGACTCAGACAAAAACCCTCGCGAGTGCAATTCCGTCAAGATTATGTCTCACACCGCCTTCGCAGCACGTCACCCACATCTGCCCATCCCTGTCATCGATCGACATGATGAGCCTGTCATCGATCGACACCAAGACCCTGGTATCGACCGACACACTCCAGCCAGTGTCGATCGATACACAGTACCCCAACGCCGAGTGCAGCCTCCTAAGATTGATAGTGCACGTCTTGACGCTTTCCGGGAGAAGTATTACACCACTTGAAATCCTACAGCAGCCCTAAAAGAGAGACCCACAGATATTTTTGAGTCCATGGAGATAGAAAAGGAAACTCAGGGAAGAGTTCTCAGAAAAAGGATAGAGAAGATACATAAGCCCTATAAAAGAGAAGCTAATGAGAAGGAGTTGTCAAGCTTCAGAAAAAGAGTCCTCAGAATACCTACAGAGAAACCTTTTGAAGAAGCCTATTTTTCACACAGATTGTGGATGTTCTTCAGAGAAACCAAGGAGACAGAAGAAGACATTAGGACGATGTTTAACCAAGTCAGAAACAGTCTCAAGCAGAAGATAACACTGGAGAAGAAGAGTGATCCAGGGAAGTTCACAATACCATGTTCCATCGAAGGTGTTGAGTTCCCTCGTGCCCTATGTGACACAGGATCTGGAGTTAGCATCTTACCCAAGCTTATGGCAGATCATCTAGATCTGAAGATAGAGCCTTCTGAAGAAACTTTCATCTTTGTGGATTGTTCTCAACAAAGCTCTGGAGGCATCGTTCGCAACCTTGAGGTACATATTGGAGAAACCCTAATTCCTACAGACTTCCATGTCCTCTCCAACAAGCTCAACTTCAAGACTTCTCTACAAACAAACCCTACTTGGAAGAGCCTTCTTAGCCACAGTTGGAGCTGTTTGTGACCTACAAACCAACAAGTTCTGCCTAACCCTTATCAACCCTTCCATCCACTACAACCCTGTTCCGGTCATCAAGTTTCCAAGGACAGCAAGCTCAACACTCGTAGTCACCTGTTTCTGTGCCCACGAGTATGATTCTATGGGAGAGTATGAAACCGAAGAAGCGGTATCGACCGATGACAACCCTTCTCCATCGACCGACACCGTTGCAGACCCATCGACCGACAGAACTACCTGGTCATCGATCGATAGGGTATTCCAACAGATCGAAGAAGAGTTCCCAGACGCCGATTTCAGCGCAGATGAGTGGGAAAACAATCACTACATGCCCGAGCTAGCTAGTATCACTACTCAGGAGGAGTATGATGAAGATTATGAGGAGGAAAGAGCCATAGAGTACCGATTTCTTCGAGAAGATGCAGAACACCCTCCTATCCCGACCTTCCTCCGACGAGCATCAACCGATATGGAACCCTGTCCATCGATCGATATGCCTCCACCCAGATCGCCCAAACGACGTTTCGAATAACGAGCGACGAACCCTACTGCGCACAAGTCTATGTCCCACACGAACCACGAGATGGAGATTACTCGATTGGAAGCTGGGCGAGCGGTTATCATGAGAGTTTTGCAGTAGACACATCACCTCTACCATCCGCGATCCGACCTGGAGCACCCGTATCGACCGATATGGAGCACTCTCCATCGATCGATATCAATCTCCAACCATCAACCGATTCTGCCACAACACCATCCGAGGTACAAACACCTAAATTTGATTTAAATTCACTAATACCGGATGAGTTTGGTATTTTCAGGGATTCAGATGGTCATGCACAAGCTATAGATGGGAGAATCATTCCAATCTCCACAGAAGATGCAGACATCCTTCAGATGGCCAATGGACCTATCATCGAAAACGATCCGCACCAAAGAAAACGGCCATTGACCGATGCATGGAGACTCGCATCGATCGATACGCACCGAGAATATGGGAAGAGAGCCTTCAACAACGGAGTTTGTCGTTTCTTTTGGGAAAAGAAGGATGAATATGGAGTCTACAGAGATGAATCTGGCCATGCAAGAGCAGTAAACGGAGACATCATCCCTGTTACCAAAGAAGACATGGGAAACTTGCTGAAGAAAGCCTCATTATTTGGACGCTCTTGTTTCTGTCTACCAGAGTATGCTGATCAATATGCTAAAGGAGTTCCAGATGGCAAGCTCTACACACAGGCAGAAGTCACCTATATGCTAGATGGAAGAACCGGAGATTACAACTGGGAGATAGTAGCCATGCAACATGAACATGAGAAAGACCTATCAAGACTTCGAGGTGAACTACTATGGAAGACCACCAGCACTGACTTAGCACGATATGAAAGAGAAGCCCTACAAGAAGAAGTCAACACCTTGCGGACACAACTGAGATCTCAGACACATGCAGCGACCAATACAGATCCCCCTGCATCGATCGATACACCCGTCCATAACCCGATCGAGCACCACTTCCAGAAGCTATCGATCGATGACAAACCCAATCCATCGATCGATACCCGTGCTCAAGAATTCTGTACCAGAGAAGAACTAGAAGCAGCCACAAGAGATATCTACAAATCTATTGAGTTTTGTGGAGACGAAGATTACAGATTACTGGACAGATATTGGTTACCAGTACACAGTGACGTCAAAGGATTGCAGTGCACAATGGAGGATATTCAAAAGGAGCTAGAAGATATCCAAAGACAGCTCGCCAGTCGACCTGACCCATCCCCATCGATCGATGACATACCACACACATCGACCGATGTGCAACCTCTAGAATCAACCGACAATCCAACACACCACGACATCTACAGCATGCTTGGACATCATCAGTATAGCCTTGCCAGCTCAGAGGAGTGGTTGGAAAGGATCCAAACTGAAGTTTATGGTTTGAAGACTAGTATGACCAAAAGTGAGAAAGCCAAAAGAAGCTTTTTAACCTCATGGTTTGAAGAAACACAAGACAAGGAGGACACTTGTTTGCCAACAAGTCCCTGCAACCCACCTCATTAGCCACCATAATTCCATTGTCAAGCTAACTGACTTTAACCAAGCACTGAGTGGAGGGAACCCATTGTTAGGTATTTTATTTCTTTATTTTATTTTATTTTACTTACTATTTTTCCTTTTTATTTGTTGTTTTAGGAAAATAGACATCCGATCAATGCCTATGGACCGATACGAACCAGTCGATATCGCTCGACACATACCTACACGCATCGATCGATGATGGCGACTCACCATCGATCGATATCCATATCGGTTAGGTATATCGTTCACCACTTCGATATCAGTTACAAATTTAATTTTTCTTATGCTCTTACTATGACTGATTATACACCGAGGACAGTGTATGATTTAAGTCCGGGGGGAGATGATTACTGATGCTACTTTACCTCTTTTTGATCTTATTTATAAAAGTTTTCAAAAATTGGTTTTATTGAGTCAAGAAAGAGAAAAAAATTTCAAAGTCTTACTTTTTTTCTTACCACTCTTTAGCACCGTTCTTAGATTTGTTGATTGCAGAAAGTACTATAGATGCTAAAGTGGACCACCGATCACCTATGACAACACTTTCATGATTGTCTGGAAGAACCAAAGCTGATTTCCAACATAACTTGACATCTACTGCTTGTCTTGGGGATTGGTATACAAGGGATCGGAATCCTCCTTCAAGTCTGGAAGGTAAAAGTCTCAAAAATTTTGGTTTCCTTCTTTCCTTTCTTCGGCATCCCCAGAGAATAAAAGACGATATGATTTCCTGAGAGGCAGAGTGAGAGGTACATTACCTATGACCCCACTATTCTAAATCAAAGGAATGATCAAAGCGAGGGAGAGGTACATTACCTATGACCCCACTATTCGCTTACACTTTGTCAAGAAAGATCAATAAGATGAACATTAATTGTTCATTGGGATTGATATAAAAAAAAAAAAAAAAAAGAGAAAGAAAGAGTTGGGATTTAGAGAAGGGGGATAAAGAAAGAAATGGAACCAGGATGAGAATGCCTGAAACTTGTTTGAGTTGGATCCATGTGTTCCTTGATCGATACTCCCAAGGTAAAGCCTACAACTTTATTTTTATGCATAAATGAAATCAGTAGAGGGGATATACAGACAAGGAATGTTTAAGTTGATTGGCTAGATGTATTTGGTTGCTAAGCTAGGATATGGTATAAAGTACTTTTGTAGTTGATAGATATGAGATGTGGCTTACAACAAAGTAAGAGGTGATGATTTTAAAGTTGAGATTTTGATTGAGTCCCTGCTGTTTTTAAACTTCTTTCAAAGACAAGCTTAAGGTTTGCTTGGGGACAAGCAAAAGGTTAAGTCTGGGGAAGTTGATATACCATGATTTTGACCCGTTTTTGGTCATGGTTGATATGTTTTTATAATAATTATCTATCTTTTGGAGTCTATTAGGTATGTTTTCAGGTTCAGGAGCATTTTATAGTAAAGTGATGATTTAGGTGCCTTATGGAGCTTAAAGGAGAGTTTTCCAAGATGATTGTGAAGATCCGACAATGAGAGACACATATTGATAGATACACACCTTGTGTAATCGATCGATGACGATTCCGTAGAAGTTGAAGTCGAGATACTCCATCGATCGATGTACACCATGTACCATCGATCGATCCAGAGCGTGATGAGCAAGATTTACTTGGCTGACTTGAAGCCTAAGCTCTCACCAAATTACAAGATTGACCCTAACGAGTTTTTAACCTAATTGTACTCATATTTATAGTTATGCCTATGAGCCCTAGAAAGACAATCAATCATTAGATCTAATAAGAAAGTATTGAGTTGTTATCTAAGTTTTGTATTCTATTTTATACTTAGCAATAAAGTATTTTCTTTTCATCTTATTCTTTTGCTATGAATCTCTTGGCTATGTCTGAGTAGATTCATTTGTTAGATTTGGGGTTCAAATAGTTATGAGGGATTAGCCCCAACTATGGATTGTTGAGTTGTTATATTCATTATCCAAATGAACCCTAATGCTTACTCTAGATTTGCTACCTAGAGTTATTATTATGGAGTGACTAATATAGTCATTATCCTGAAATCATTTGGCTAAGCCCATACTCTATTAGGCACGTGCGATAGGCGGTTTAATAGAAATTCTCGGGTGAACATAGTTTCAATTCGATCTGATGCTATATCGATCGATACTCTTATAGATTCATCGATCGACGGTAAAACATATCGATCGACACTGCGATAGCAACATCGATCGATACTGTCGGCAATCAGATCAATGGACGAGTCTAATAGCAACAGCTATAGATTCGTCTAAGGATTGAAGTTCTCATATATTTGCAAGCAATTCGTTAAGACATCCATAGATTTATAATCCTGATTTTCTGAATAGTAACCTTAAATTTAACTACTTTCTTTCATTGTTTTTAAACCCAAAACCTATTTTCCTTAGCAACTTACCATTGCTACCAACTTTTATTTATTGTTTTAAACCTATTCAACCTAGCTTAATCACTTAGGATTATATCTTTTGTGACTCTAGTTCCTTGTGGATTTGATCCCTAAGTACTACGATTGAACCTCTTATTTGAGAGAGTAAATCACTCCTTAGGGTTAAACATTTGAGTGATATCAAAAAACATCCAGTGACCTATTTGGATGCTTTGGTCCAGGTATCAATATACTCATGAAAAGCAAGTCCTTTGCCATAGACATCTCCAGAGGAAGGTTGTACGGTGTCAAGAAGACTGGCCAAAGCGAGTATTGTCTTCCAGACATTTCAAATGGACTAAAGCCATCTGTACAGAGCCCAAGATAAACGTTCCAGGGGTTGGCTGCAAACTCAGGGTATACCGAATTCAAGTGTTTCCACGCTTCTGCATCAGAGGGATGATTGATCTCGCCTTCCTTCTGAGTATGTTCCGCTTGCCATCTCATTGATGATGCCGTCTTCTCAGATTGATATAATCTTTTCAGTATATCCTTAATGGATAAGTACCACATCTGCTGGTATGACACCCTATTCCGTCCACGTCCTTGCGGTTTATATCGCGGCTTCTTGCAAAATTTACACTCTAACAATTCTGCATCGCCTCCCCAGAAGATCATACAGTTGTCTATACAGACATCTATTATCTCTGAAGGCAAGCCAAGACTATGACCAAGTTCCTGAATCTCGTAATAAGATTCAGCATACAAATTATCTTCAGGCAAATACTCTTTAAACAACTCAGACCATGCATCCATACAAACTTCAGGTAAGTTATGATCAGTTTTGATATTCATCATCCTAGCAGCCAATGATAATTTAGAAACTACAACCTTCATAAATTGGCTCATTAGCTGCTGCTAGCATTTCGTAAAATATTTTTGCATCCAAGTTAGGCCCCTCTACATTTTCTACCTCCTCCATAATAGATATTGTTTCACGAAATGCATCTGTGACCATCTCATGCATCCTATCATGATCTACCATATGATGATCCTCTTGAAGGTAACTTTCATAAAGCAAATGTGGTTCCTCTCTGTTATGAAATATTTCAACCTGATTACTACTACTAGCTTCATTCCTATTATCACCTTCTCCGTGGTTATACCAGATATAGTAATGTGGAGTAAATCATCTATTTACTATATGTTTCCAAACCGTTTCACTAGCAGCAAACTTCGTTTTGTTGCATTTACGACAAGGACAGAACATTTTACCCGTTTCCTGTGTGAGAGACGTTTGTCCGGCCTGGTTCATGAACATCGCTGCTCCGTTGAAAAATTCGCCAGTTACTCTTCCCCTTGAATCTTTATGTGCATACATCCAACTCCGAATCTCATAAATATTTCTAGACATTTTTTTTTAAAGTCTACTATTTTTTTTCTTCCGTTTTAAGAATGAGGGAGAAGATCATATTTATAGAGAAATTTTGATTTTGGTAGGTAGTTAACTTAGTAGTTAAACAGATGAAAAATAGATGCAAAACTATTAGTTGTAAGGCAGTCGCAATGTTACGAATATTCACTAATTTTATTCACCTTAATATTTAACAATTTGTAGTCACATTAAAATAAAATTGTTAAATTTATTGTAAAATTGGTTAGAAATAATCCAGTTAGAAGTTAATTGTAATGTTAGTAAGTTTGGATAGAGAAGAATTTAATAAAAGAAATAAGTTTTGGTTAAATAATTATATTTAGTAAATTTGGATAAAAAAATCTATCAAAATAATTAATTAATTAATAACTGTTAATTCAGTAGTACAAATTGGTGAATATTAAGGTAAAGTAAAAGTTATTTTAAAAATTTACAATAAATTTAAGAATTTTATTTTAATGTGACTACAAACTTTGAATGTTATATATTAATGTATAATATTATTTTATTTTACATACAAAATATAATAGTTGGTGTTTTAATTTATAAATAAATACATAAAAAATGGTTACTTAGTCAAAAATATTAATTGACGAATATGTTAAATAACATATCAATTTAACTGATTTTATATCCAACTACAATGTGAGAAATTAACAGAGTATGGATAATTAAAAACAGTAGATCTCTCATAAATATTATATATATTATAAATCGAACAAATCTTCATACAGACGCATGTTTGTACAAACATCTAAACTATTAAAATATGTATAAATAAGAATGACTCCTCAATTTTCCTCAATAATTACATCTCTCTGCCACTATCTTAAATACAACCGTTTTGTTATTTTGTTAGCCCATTAATTTGCTCCCCGAAAATCGCTAAACAACACTCTCCTTTCGAATCATTCATTGACTTTTTTTTTAGAAACCTTAATCTAACTATATTTTTTTCCTACACTAATTAGTGACCTTTCTAAATGGGCTGGTTGTTAGATATTCTGCCCAACAATCTATCATTCTACCTTAATAGTTAGCCCATTAACTTTATCAATGGATTCACAGAGTCTATATTATTATTTAAGAAGTAAATTTGCTTAGTTGTCATATTTTCCATAAGTTTAGGTAATTTTATTTATTTTTTTTATATTTATATATAATTTATTTATAAAGAAAAAGAATTTATATGAATATTTTATATTTTGAGAAAACAAGATAATGCTTGTGAATTATGTTGTTATATTTTATATATTTTTATTTATAAATAAAACGAATTTATATGAATATATCATATTTTGAGAAAACAAGATAATGCTTGTGAATTATGTTGTTATCTTATAATATATTTTATATATAACTTTTATTATGTTGTTATGTTGTTATAACACTTAAATTGTATTATCTTGTTATGTTGAAAATATATTTTCGTATTAAAAAACTTAAAATTAAGATATAAAAAATTATACTATTAATAATTAATTATATATCACCAAAGATATTAATTAAAAAGTGAATTTGCTGATTTGTCTCCCTGATCATAGGTAATTTTGATCATTTGTTAGAATTTCTCTAATTTTTATTATTGTTTATATAATTAAAACTAGTTTATATTAATAATAGGATATTTTAGAAATAAGTTAATTCTCTGGTATTATGCCATTATCTTGAAAATATATTTTTCTATTATAAAATTTAAAATTAACATGTAAAATATCTATACTATTTAAGAATTGAATTTGATGTTTGCTGATTTGTCATATTTTAATTTTTTTAGTTAATGTTGATAGTTTATTATAATTTATATAATTTATATATAATTTATGATATATTTAAAAAAAATTCTATTAATAGTATCAGATTTTTAGAAAATAAGATACTTCTTACGTATTAAGTTGTTGTCTTGAAAATACATTTTTTGATCAGAAATTTAAAATTAAGATATAAAAAGTTATAGTTATTCTATAATTAAAAGAAATTTACACTAATAATATTATACTTTTAGAAAATATGGTAATTCTTATGTATTATGTTGTCATCTTGAAAATATATTTTTATATTATATAATTTAAAATTAAAATAGAAAATTATCTATTATTAATTAAATATAAATCACCACTGAAGAAAAATCATTTAATAAGTGAAACTGCAAATTTGTTAAGTTCTCTATGATTTTAAGTAATTTTCCTTATATGTCATGATTTCTATCATCTTATATAATTATTATATAATCAAAAAAATGATCATATTGTATTTTTAGAAAATAAATAACTTATGCATTATATTGTTATATTGAAAATATGTGTTTCCTATTATAAAATTTAAAATTAAGATATAAAAATTAGAATTAAATATAAATTAAGTAAAAATATTATAATTAAATATAAATCAAGGAAAATATTATAGAAATATATTATTTTAAATGTTTCTGATGTTTGCGTTTTGTCATTTATTTGATGTTTGATTTGTACTTTTCAAAAAAATTAATAATAAATTAATGAATTAATAAATATTCATAAGAGAATTATGTCTGCAAGTGCTGGTAAAACATCTAGTTTGAAATATCTCACGTTTTCATAGTTAATACTGTATAAATGTTTTAAATTATTTTGACAGTAATAAGAATAAAAATTTATATGGGCTCCGTGTTTGGTTCAAGGTCCATTATTTGTCTATACACTTTGTTAATTCGGTTAATAGATTAGATATCCCAAAATTTTAATAGATTAGATGGCAATTTATTTTTTATTTTTATCAAAGATAGCAAAAATTTAATATCTTGAATTAAGTAAATAACATAATTTGGTGGCTCGTACAATTTCTTGTATTTTATTTTCGTAACTTTTTGAGGTTTACTTTTATGTTTATGTCTTAATAATTTAGATGTTTTAAAAATTTGTCAATGAATAACTTAATAATCATTCAACTTTATATCCCAATATTTATAGCATTGCTTCAGTTAAACCTAAAAATATATTTAAAACTCTACTATTTTACAGTTTAGTGTATACTTTTCCAAGTAAAATGAATAAAAACACAATGAAAAAAAGAAGGCAATCTCAAACTGACGCAAAACACATTGAACAAACACCAATGTCCAGACAAAATAATATATTTACACTAACAAGATCATCAACAATCATTTTTATGACATTGTTAAAAATGAAAAATCGGATAAAATTTGAATAAACAACCGCGCAAACCTGTTCGGATCAAAGAGTAGTCTCATCTATTAAAAGAGAAGTCACAACTTCTTTTCATGTGTGATTTTTTAAAGAAATGGAATATATCCTAGAAAGTTGCTTACATTACTTTTTTTTTGTATTTTCATAATAATATTTTAACAACATATTTAATTCTCTTTTCACCCCATCAGAATATTTTTAGATATGCATAATTTCGAGAATATATTATTCTATCATTATATAATTATATTTGCATATTACAATTTAGAATCTATTTAATAATAATAAAAATTAATTAATTGAGTTAATATAGGTATTAATATGATCTGATTAATAATAATAATAACGGTCATTATAAAAATACAATAAAGTTATAATTTTACCATGCAAATAATAAAATCAAATCAAATATTAAAAATCCTAACACTATTTTATTTTCATAATAAATGTTATTAATAATAATTATATTATACATTACACATGTATCAATATTTATATAGATATTATGTTAACAAACATGTATTTATAAATATATAATATTTTAAAATAAGATACTATAGATTCAACCATATACTAGTTTTATAATAAATTGTTTTTAATATATATATATATATATATATATATATACACTATAGTGATCAATTTTTAATGCATGAATTTTTTTAATTTGGACTATTTTTAAAATTTTTATCAAATTTTACATGAATTTTTTATAATATTTATAATAATTTATATTTTATTTGAGTAAAATAAATATTTTTTAAGAAAATTCTATCAAAATATTTTACAAATATTTTCAAAATATTTTAGAAATAACTTCTGGACAACATCACCAAAGCAAACTTACTCATGGTTGGTAAATAAGCTGCTGAAGCTAAAGACGATTGTGTGTCCCTTAATTAAACTGTGGCTAGAGAATGAGGAAACGACAAGATTCTAGATTGATAACTACTAGATTCCATTTGGTGATCTGCACAGTTACTTATCGGGTAACAACTCAAGGTTGGGGATTCATCATCAAGCCACAGTCTCATCACTGCACTTAAATGGGTCATGGCCCCTTCCACCGGCTCGATCAGAGGCTCAACTTCAAGTGTATGCTTACGTAACAACGCTGCAGTGGACAGAGAATCAGGCCTACTATGAATGGAAAATCAATGGTCAAATCCATATGAGGTGTAAAACAAGTATCCTCTATGATTACCTAGCTGAATGGAGACTGCACGTTACTTGGTATAAGGAGATATGGTTCTCCAGAGCTATTCCCGACACAATTCCCACGCGTGGCTAGTGATTCAAAACAGGCTACCCACACGAGACAGACTTCTTAGCCGGGGACTCCAAACCGTGGATAGATGCCTCCTCTGCAACTCAAATCCAGAATCTCGGGATCATCTCTTCCTCTCTTGTAATTACAGTACTGATTTGTGGAATATCATTGCTAGAAGATTGCAGATTCGATCTCTTACAATATGGGAAGATACCATGGATCAGATGTGTTCTCTTCCTCTTCCGATACAACATAGAAACCTCACTCTTCTTGCTTGTCAAGCGACCCTTTACTGGCTTTGGACGGAGCGTAATGCTCGTCTACACTCAAATATCTTCAAATCAGTAGACCAGCTCTTCAAACTGATTGAGAGACAACTTAGAAATAAAATCCAAAGCTTCAGAGAAGAAAACCCGGCTCATCGTCGCTCATGATGCAGAGCTGGATACGCTCCTCGTGATCATCGACTTCTAGCTTTCCTTGCTGCACACCTCGATTTCTCTATAACTACCTAATGAGCTTCTTTATGGGTTCTTCAAACTAATGAAATTGGGCCAACTTGTTTGTTATGCGTTTTATTGATTATGCAAAACCTAGAGCTAAAAGGCTTTTGTAATTTTTTATGTTAAATTAAGAAAGCTGTTTACAATATATATATATATATATATATTTCAGAATAAATTTAAATTTATTTTCAAAATGTACTTAATTTTAATTTTAGTTTTCATAAACTATAATTAGAAACTAAAATTTAATTTAGTTTTGATTTATATACAAAATTTTAAAATTTTATAAAATAGTTTAATTACATATTTAATGATAAAATAATTTAAACTGGTTTTTCAAAAATGTACTTTACAAATATTTTGTTAGAAAGATTCATTTCTATTTCAAATTAAAAGAAGATATTTTATCCAACTTAGTGTATTTGTTTACTTTTTTCAACAACGTGTATTTGTTAAATATGACATTACTGCAAAATTATTTTGAGTTACAATGTATTATAGTTTATCTTTTAAAAAATATCTTTTTAACAATATCTCAAAAAAATTCTTCTCTACTATATATAGGTCCAATCTAATTGGTAAATTAAAAAATAATTTTTGTTACAAAGTTCAAAATTTATAATAATAATATATAAGCCATGTAAACATAGCTAATATATAACTACATAATATATATATATATATATATATATATATATATATATATCACTAAATTACATTAGGTTATTGATAAATTTTGTTATATAAATTAAAATATTTTAGAATAGAAATATAAAAGTTCGAACGGTTATACAGATCGAGATCTAATTACTTAATTAAATATATATATATTATATTATATTAGATAAATATCCATGTGGTACACATGTCAAACCTAATTTTTTCTGCACGTAACGTGGATAACGGCTTAATTTTAATTGTATCGATAGAAATAAGTTTACTTATTCATTTTCTTTTTATTTTCTACCTCATAGAAGTAAATCCTATTTGAGCACTAAAATTTTCGTCTTAGATAAAATCGGGCTCAATTAAAAGCCCATCAACCAAACGAAAAAACGTTGGAACTTGGAGTAACAGTGACTACGTGTTGCCACAGGCACCAATCTTTCCCTATCTTCATCTTCTTCCATTGCACAAATAGTTGAAGGAAGTGCATGAAACAGTGGTAGACGTCTTGATAGAGAGAGCAAAAAGACATGGCTGCTTCTTCTACTTCTTTCACTTTCTCTAGTCACTCCACGCTGCACTCTCTTCCTCACAGAAATATCCTTCTTACCAAAACCCATTATCCAGTTCCCACAAAATCATCCGAATCGACCTTCTTTGGTGTCCGACTTTCTCACTCCACCCCTCTCCCTCCCCTCTTTCCCTGTTCAATCAGAAGCTCAATCTTTGCTAAGGTACAATGAAGAATCTTCCCATATCCTATCGATAGATGTTTTGTTGGCTACAACTGTCTAACGAGTTCTGTGAATTATGTATCTCTTATACAAATGTTTGTTGACAATAGATTTCATTATTTTCAATACATAATATACATAAGTTTCTTGAGTTACGCTACATTTCTACTCAGACAGTTTAGGTGTTGCATGATTAGATAATTACAACCGTGATTCCGCGACGGTCAGAAACATAAAAGTATGAAATGTATAAAGAATTTGAGATTTAGTTGCTAATGTCTGCTAACGAAAAGCTATCACACGACACACTATTGATTCTTTTAATTTTTGAGTAAGCAGGTTAACAAGGGGCAGGCTGCACCAGACTTCACACTAAAGGATCAGAACGGAAAACCAGTGAGCCTGAAGAAGTATAAAGGAAAGCCTGTTGTTGTATATTTCTACCCTGCAGATGAAACTCCTGGCTGCACCAAGCAGGTCTTTTCCTTGTTTTAGTTTCTTCTTATCCGATTTTAGTGATTTAAAATAAACTTTTTCTTTTTTTTTTGGCAAAAGTCTTTGATCTAAAATGAACTTGGTTTACTTTAATTTGTACAAATAGGCTTGTGCGTTCAGAGACTCTTATGAGAAATTCAAGAAGGCAGGTGCAGAGGTCATTGGCATAAGTGGTGATGACTCTGCTTCTCACAAGGTAGCAACATTAAAAAAAACTCGGATTTTTGAATCTAAAAACCAGCCATTTCATTTTCCGGACTTTTTAAACATTACAGGCTTTTGCAAGCAAATACAAGTTGCCTTACACATTGTTGAGTGACGAAGGTAATAAGGTGAGGAAAGATTGGGGAGTCCCAGGAGATCTGTTTGGGGCATTGCCAGGGAGACAGACTTATGTTCTTGACAAAAACGGTGTCGTTCAGCTCATCTACAACAACCAGTTCCAGCCTGAGAAACACATTGATGAGACCTTGAAGTTCCTCAAAGCTGCGTGATCTTGTCTTCTTCTCTCAACAACTATTCATGGCCTTCCTATATTGTTATCCGTTCTGTTTTCCCAATGACTCCAATTCAAAACACCAAACTTGATAAAAAAAATATATGAGTTGTTTTCACAAAATTTCTAACTTTTTTTCAAATAAATGTTAAATTTATTCAACAAAAAACTGTTTTACATCAAGCGCTTCTTTGTTAATGGAACCATCTATCTCCTATCTTAACTCTCTATTTCCAAACAGTATCATAGAATACAGCCAAGTTTCACACCCACGGCATTTAACATACTCAACTTTTTTTTTTTGAAATAACTTATTTCTTATACTTTTGTGAATAGTTTTCTTCAGCAATTTTGACAATGTTGGCTCTTCCTAGTGCCACCTCTTGTTTAGTTCTCTCCATATTATATGGATGACACATTGAAATGCATATCTCATACACCAGAGCTTTTTGGCCTCAAGCCTTTAGTCTGAAATAATCATCTGTAGAGAGTTCTAATCTGTCGTGAAGGAGCCTAGCAAAATTTCTTTAGAGATGTTCTTCCAAATCTGTGAAGAGAAAGAGCATTCAAAGAATAAATGATTTCGAGTATCAGCTTCGGCTTTACAGAGCACACATGTCACATTAATTCCAATGCTCCACTTCTATACTCTGTCCATAGTTGATAGTTTATCCAACATCACAATCAGGGCCGAAGACACTTTATACTCTATTGTGCATGTGCACCCGTAATAATATTTATGTTTCAAATTATGTGAGGTAAAACATAGGTGGGTGCACCCACTAACAACTCAGGTTTAATCCTCTCTTACATCTTCTTTTCTTCTGTTATCAATAGTGCACCCACTAGAAAAAAATCCTAGCTTCGCCTCTGAACGCAATCCATGTAATAAATGAGTATTTTCGAGTTGCTTTCTTAAACTAGAGCCCCTTGGTCCACATACACTGCGGTTTCTCCTCTCTTATTAAGTACAAAGTTTCTTTAGAAGAGAACTAATTTTTGTAACAGATCGGCATCTCCAGAGATCAAGGTCCTCACATCAATCACGGTGACACAGTTTCTCCTATACAATGTCCATTTCTTTTTAAATTTCACTAAGAATGGTGGTTATGTGCCTTCTTCTCCTCCTTTGGTTTTTAGAGCCTCCTCAACAGTGGTTTCTCTTATTCCAGCTATATGGTATCACCCAAAATTTCTAAATTACGCTTAATCTTCTACATTTTTAATTTTTCCTTTTCACGTAATCGAATGATTTCATTGACGTCTTTCTCAAAAAAAAAGAAGACTTCGTTAACGTTATGAAAAATATCTATGGTTTTTGAGGCAAAAATAACCTATTTCGCATATGACACTAAAAACAAAATCCATGGAGGTAGAATAAATACTTAGGGTTCAAAGTGGGAATTAGCTAAAGATGATACATCCAATTAAAATCAGCAAGCTGGGTAAAAAAGAAGTCCTGAGTGTAATCTCATTTTCATAATCTAATTCCCATAACAAGAATGGCTGTCAAGATTAGGTTCAACTTAAGTGGAATTAAGTCTTTCTGGTGTAATTTTGACAAGCGAAACTTTTCTGGCAAAATCCTAAGTCAGGGTGTCCCAGATCGTGTGTGCGTTCCTCCTGCACTGCTAAGGTCACTGAATACGATAACTAAAGCACAAGGGTGGTTAAGATCGTCACAAAATAAGGTCTTCATTCCCAACAAATTTTGACTCAATAACTCAAACTGGCTTAAAAAATAATAAAAGAAATAAATGAGTTAGTAAACGATAAAGACCCTCCCCAAGCTTATTTCACAAATTCTCAGCATGAAACTAAATCGGAGAAAAGGTGTAAAAAAAAAAAAAATTTTTTTGTCGACATATTTTTCTGAGTGGAGCGGGCACTCCATCGCAAGATTTCCACCTGGAGCAAGCGCTCCTTTCAGAGTGATGGGTGCTCTATTTCTGAAAACCGTAATTTTTGAAGTATCTCGATTTTTTCTGATTTTGATCTGAGACTCAATAAACTAAAACTAAAAATAAGCAAAAACAAATCCTAATGAGATTTACACTTGCCGGTGCAAGTGCTTAGTTTAAGTCACTAGCTTGACTTGGTGATGGGGTTTAGTTTGGTTGAGCAAGAGGGCTCATTCCAAAACAAACTCCACAAATCAGACATGTTCAGCTTCAAAACTCTATTCAAAGATCCTTTTACAGCATCTTCCCCTTTCTCCTTTAGCTCATATGTGAGAATAACTATAACTTAAGAGAAAGATTTAGAGGTACATTTGCACTTTATCTCATACTCCTTGGATTGCTCATCACCCAATCGAGGTATCTAAGTCATTGTAGGACCACCCTTGACCATTTTCTTCTGGGCTTTTTTTTTTCACCTTTGCATTTCCATTGAATTTCTTGGTATTAGTGTGAGGATCTCCATCTAGGACTCCTTCTTATGAACAATTTTCAGCTTCTCTCCACAAACACCTGAGATGAAAAAGGCGTGTAGTGTAGGAGATCTGGTGGGGACAGCCTTATAGAAAACCTTCTTGTTGATGTTGGAGAAAAAGACTATATTAATAGGCATATCGATGAATACGCCCACTGTAGCCATAAATTGTCTTCAAAGGATCAAAGGCATTTCATAATCCTTGCTCATCTCAACGACCTGAAATTCAGTTTGAAGAAGGCAGTCCTCTACTTGGACACGAAGGTTGCGAATGGTACTATACGGAAATGATGTGGAAGATTTTGCAAAAGCAGGAGTTATTTGTGAAGGCCTAACATCAACAATGTGCACCTCGTCTACAATAGCCTTTGAAACAAGATTCACACTAGATTAAGAGTAACAAAGAGCTTCCTTGAATCAACTCATGTGATGGAACATGGAAAAACAAACTTGTTAGGGTAATCAAGCTTACAAAATACCTTCAGTGCTGGTGTAGTCAATGCCTTAGAACAAAGGGCTTTTGATATCCTCTTGAGTCTCTCTACATTTTTTAAAGTACATAGGCAGTGGACGAATCTACAACGCATCTTCGAATGCAAGCTCTTTAGGAAGTCTTCTCACCTTCTTATTAAATCCTGCTACCTTCTATTCAATAACTGGATCCATCATATGTTTAGGTGGAACTGGGTAAGGAACTTTAGGAACATATACACGAGCTGTAGAAGTTTCTGCAGTTTTTTCCCGGAGCAGGCGTTCCAGAGTGGAGTAGTCGCTCCTTAGCATATTCCTTATCTTTTTCTCCTAATTTTTCCATGGATGTAGTTGCTGAAGATTGCAGTCCCTTTTCACTCCTCCCCTAAACTACACTAACTTACTCTCTTCCGAGATTCTGCTCCACTTTTTCTGGTAGACTTCTTTCTGATCTCATGATCACCTTTGCCATTTCAACCATCTAAAACTCAAGCAGCTTCACATGATTATGAACAGCTTCAAACTTACTGTTTAGATCATTGTACATTCTGTCCAACTTGGTATTGAGCTCAGTGTTTTACTGGTGCATTGTCACTATCTGAATTTTCTGATTTTGAAGTAGTTGACATGCTCGTAAAGTCTCTCTGTGCCGATGATCACGTATCCCACCTTAAGGAATGTTTTTCGCGACTTAACTTTCATAACATGAAGCTTAACCCGGCTGAATGCAGGTTTGCCATAGCATCAGGTTTGCCGTAGCATCACGTTTTCCGTAGCATCAGGTTTGCACTAATCGGAATGACTTCGCCCAAGAACAAACGGGAAGTAAAAAAGGTTAACCGGGAGAATCACATCACTAAACCGATTCATCTCAAGGTAGACTGATAAGTGCTTACCTTTTTAC
This sequence comes from Eruca vesicaria subsp. sativa, assembly GCA_932364175.1. Lineage (NCBI taxonomy): Eukaryota > Viridiplantae > Streptophyta > Magnoliopsida > Brassicales > Brassicaceae > Eruca > Eruca vesicaria. Next base: position 217,017 of record CAKOAT010378488.1, read on the forward strand.
GGTATCCTACGAGGGAACAAAAAGTTCGAATGGTCGAAAGAATGCGAGAACGCCTTCCAACAGCTAAAACGTTATCTGGCCACCCCTCCAGTCCTTGCTAAACCTTTAAAGGGAGAACTTTTGTTCCTATATACCGCAGTGTCAGCAACAGCCGTAAGCTGTGTCCAGATCAGAGAATAACGGGGTGAGCAAAAACCTATCTTCTACATAAGCATAACATGGCTCTATGCCGAATCACGGTACCCATTGATGGAAAAATTGGCTTACGCAATTGTTACTTCGGCACAAAAACTCCATCCTTATTTTCAGTCCCATACGATCGTCATCCTCACAACCTTCCCCCTTCGGACGATCCTGCACAGCCCATGTCAGTCGGCGGGTTAGCCAAATGGGCGATTGAGTTAAGTGAGTACGGTGTCGAGTACCGACCTAAACCCATCACGAAATCTCAGGTGCTGACAGATTTCCTAGTAGAACTGCCAACTGAACTCGTTACTAACAAGGAACATTCGACTTGGATCCTTCATGTCGATGGATCTTCATTTAAACAAGGATCGGGCATAGGGATTCGTCTCACATCACCGATGGGGGAAATCTTAGAACAATCCTTCAGGTTGAAGTTTCACGCATGTAATAACGAGGCAGAATACAAAGCACTCGTCGCAGAATTGTGGTTAGTTTACTGGCTAAAAATACGCAACATCCACGCCTACTGCGATCCTCAACCAGTCGCAAATCAATATAGCGGAGTATATGAAGCAACAGACGAAAGGATGGATGCATACCTCAAACTGGTCAAAGACCTCCTGGCACAAGATTTTGACTGCTTCGCCCTTACTCGGATCCCTCATTCCGAAAATGTTCAACTGGACACTCTCGGTGCTCTAGCATCAAGTTTGGACCAGGGTATTAAAAGGATAATCCTAGTCGAATTCATCGAGCATCCGAGCATTGGACCGCCAATCGTTATCAATCTCATAAGGGATCAAGACGATGACGCTGACGAAATCGTGGCATAACCGGAAGAAGGAGTAGAACAGCCCGACTACAGCTGTTACACGCCATGGCTAGAAACGATTCAAGCCGACATCGTCGATGGGAAACTATCTTCCGGAAAATGGGCAGCCCATAAAATCCAACCCCAAACCGCGCGTTACATAGCAGTAGGCGGGGAGATTTACAAATGGAGATTTTCCGGTTCGCTCATGACGTGTTTAGAGGGAGAAAAAGCAAGAAAGGTCATGGAGGAAGTTCACTCCGGATCTTGCGGAACACATTCCGGCGGAAGGTCACTCGCGGTTAAAATAAAGCGTCACGGATATTATTGGCCAACAATGATCCGAGACTGCGAGAAATTCGCACGAAGATGCGAAAAATGCCAAAGACATGCCCCGACCATCCGTCAACCCACAGAAGTGCTTCCTTCTATCACATCCCCATATCCTTCCATGCCATGGGCCATGGATATCGTCGGTCCCCTTCACAACTCAAAACAAAAACGCTTCCTCCTAGTTCTCACCGACTTCTTCTCAATGTGGGTAGAGGCAGAATCATACGCGAGCATAAAAGACGCCCAAGTCGAAAGCCTTGTATGGAAAAATATCATTTGTAGACATGGCATCCCTTACGAGATTGTAATGAACAACAGATCTCAGTTTATCTCCACCCGTTTTGAAGCATTTTGCGAAAAATGGAAGATACGATTGAACAAGTCAACTCCAAGATACCCGCAGGGCAACGGCCAGGCCAAAAAAATCAACAAATCCATCCTAGAGGGGCTTCAAAAACGTCTGGATGCCAAAAAGGGCAGATGGGCATAGGAACTCGAAGGAGTTCTCTGGTCACATCGTATGACCCCACGGCGGGAGACATGAGAAACGCCTTTCGCCCTCGTATTCGGGACAGAATGCATGATCCCCGCAGTCGTCGAGTGTTGGGGTCAAAATCGGTACGATGGAATCAATAGCCAAAACTCCCCGCAAAAATACAAAAGAAATAGTTTTATAAAACCCAAGAGATCGTTTTATAAAACTCGAAGTCATTTTATAAAACCCAAAGATCGTTTTATAAAACTCGAAGATCGTTTTATAAAACTCGAGAAGTCGTTTTATAAAACTCGAGAATCGTTTTATAAAACTCGAAGATCGTTTTATAAAACTCGAAGATCGTTTTATAAAACTCAAAGATCGTTTTATAAAACTCGAGAAGTCGTTTTATAAGACTCGAGAATAGTTTTATAGAACTCGAAGATCGTTTTATAGAACTCGAAGACCGTTTTATAAAACTCGACAAGCCGTTTTATAAAACTCGAATTCCGTTTTATAAAACTCGAAGATCGTTTTATAAAACTCGAGAAGTCGTTTTATAAAACTCGAGAAATCGTTTTATAAAACTCGAAGATTGTTTTATAAAACTCAAGAAGCCGTTTTATAAAACTCGAAGATCGTTTTATAAAACTCGAGAAGCCATTTTATAAAACTCGAGAAATCATTTTATAAAACTCGAAGATCGTTTTATAAAACTCAAGAAGCCGTTTTATAAAACTCGAAGACCGTTTTATAAAGCTCGAATATCGTTTTATAAAACTCGAGAAGTCGTTTTATAAAACTCGAGAAATCGTTTTATAAAACTCGAAGATCGTTTTATAAAACTCGAGAAGCTGTTTTATAAAACTCGAAGATCGTTTTATAAAACTCGAGAAGCCGTTTTATAAAACTCGAGAAGCCGTTTTATAAAACTCGAAGATCGTTTTATAAAACTGGAGAAATCGTTTTAAAAAACCGCGAAAAATTGAAAAAGCCGCAAAACGCGAACTAGTCACGACTAGTTCGCCAGCCGGCGAACTAAGCCAAGCTGGCTTAGTTCACCATAAGGCGAACTAGAGGGTCACCAACTAGTTCGCCAGCAGGCGAACTAGAAGCTTCCAACTAGTTCGCCTGCAGGCGAACTAGGAACTACCCGGCTAGTTCGCCTGCTGGCAAACTAAGCCAGCCGGCTTAGTTCGCCAGCAGGCGAACTAGAGACCTCTCGGATCTCCCGTAGCCCCGATTCGAGCCTTACATCCTTCGACACGGTCATATTCTGAACCACGGTCGAAATGTCTCTCGTTTCGTCTCGATCCGACTTATCGTTCGAATTTTACGATAAAAACCGTAAAACTTCGTTTTCTCGAAAAGAACTCGAAGAAGTCGTATAAAACGGTAATGGTTAAGCAAAGACACCGAACATCGCCTAAACTATACGATTTATCCGAGATTTTTCGTTAAGATCATAAAAAACGCATTTTTAATAAAAAACGTCGAGAAAAACGTAAAAAACGGCATCAGATCAGGAAGCGGTCTCGTATAAAGTCGTAAAACGGTTTTTATCGTAAAACGGCCCGAAAGGTCCTAAAACACGATAAAAAACCATCTCGCGACATTAACGAAATTAAACCCGAAGATACAATAATGTTTTGACGGTTTACTGGCAGATAGAAGACAAAAGGCAAGTTTGAAGATAAATAGAAGATTTCCGCGGAAGAAAAGGAAGGATCGAATGAAATGGAAAATTCCCGATATATTCGGTTTCGGGCGAAATGGAAAGATTAAAACCGCCTAAGGAGGAGTATATAAGGAGGAGGCATAGGGCAGAAGTTGGGACACGATTTTCAGAGCTCCCACCACCAAAATTAGCATTTGGGAATATTTCCGTTTTCTGTTTGCGAGCTGCGTCTCAATTAGGTTTTTTCGTTCTTAAGTTTTCGGCTACTCTTTTTCTACCAGCTCTTACGCAGATTCGGAATAAGAACCTCTTTGCTCTCAATTTTGTTTATTCTCTTTTAAATTCTAAGTTTATCATTTTCTTAATCTTCGTTGTGCGGTTCTGCAGATAGCCGGTTCCTCTGGAAACTTAAGATTTTCCCGAAGTTTCCTTTTTTACGATTTATTGATAGTAGGTGGATTTCAGTTCCCACAGTTTGGCGCTAGAAGGAGGGGGGGGGGGTCGGATCTATCTTACACCGAAGCCGCAGCATGTCCAACGAAGAAACGATGACTGGTGACAACCAAACTCGCAACGAACGCGATAACGTTGAAACAATACCACCACAAGATGCGTCCGCGGCCAACGCTACTAACGCTAACGCCGAGACCATCGAAAAGATGCTTTCCTAGTTTAACAGAAAATCGGAAGAGCAGGAAAAGCTCATTGGTTCGCTCGCAAAACGGGTTGAAACCCTAACCACGAAAGCCCGAGCAATTTGCCCTCGCGGAACTACTAAGATCCGCGGAAGGAGGCTCGATTTCGGCGCTCCTACGGATCGTCCCTGAACCGAGCAGGGTAACTTACCGGAAAAGGATTCCGGAAAAGATAACCCCGACGTGACGCAAAACGAATCGGAGAAACCTCCTACTCCCGAACAGGAGACCGAGGGTGACGGCATCGAAAGGGATAACCTGGAGACAAGTGACCAAGCCGATTCGCCGGACGAAGACGCTGACGTCCATCCTAGGAGAAGACATACTCGAAGTCCTCTGCCGGAGTCTTCTCCCAAACGTTCTTTTACTGGAGACGAGGGGGAACTCGACTTCGCGCGATACGCAAAAACCGCCGAGGAGCGATGTGGGAACCGAAATTCACACTTGTCGATTTCCGTTAAATAAGGAAACTTAGGAAAACCCTAATTTTCCAGAGGAACCGGATCTCTGCGAAAGCCAACGACAAGTAACCAAATAAATGCAGAAAAATATGAAAAATATAGTAAAACGAATTTATAAAGAAAGTCGATCTTATTTCTGATTCGCGTAAGAGCGTTGCAATCATTACAAGGAATTACAAAGGCTTTGGCCGCAGGGGCCATCAGCGAGTTACAAACATAAAACCCTAGATCTAGTCGAGTCGCAGCTCGATAACGAAAAACGGAAAAAGATAGGAAAAAAGGTTTGAATGATTTCGGACTGAACCTTATGAAAGGCTGCCTACGTACCCCTTTCGGGGATCAAGTCGATCGTAGTTCAGTTGGTAGAGCTGGACCAAAGATCGAACTGCCTGGGCGAGTTCGTCTAGTAATTGAGCGCCAGTCATAGAAACCAAAGTTTCTAAGTGCGGAAAATTCTAAGTCTAGAAAAGTTGTGAAAGTCTCAGATGAGAGCTCTGGATTTCGTCCCCTTCTTCTGCCCTACGCCTCTGGTTTATATACTCCTTACCTTGACGGTTCGATCTTTCCATTTTGCCGGATTTGAGTATTTCGGGAATCTTCCATTTTTCTCGATCCTTCTTTTTCTTCCGCGGAAATCTTAAATTTATCTTCAAACTTGCCTTTTATTTTCCCTCTGCGAGTAAACCGTCAAAACGTTATCAAATCTGCGGGTTAGATTCCGTTGAAATCGCGAGATGGGTTTTTATCGCGTTTTAGGTCCTTCCGGGCCGTTTTGTGATAAATCCGTTTCCCGACTTTTTACGGGATCGTCTCCTGATCTGACGTCGTTTTTAAAAAATTACTCGAGTTAATCGCAAGGTTTTATAATTTACTCGACTTTTTATTAAAAACACGTTTTTTACGACTTACTCGGCGTTTTTTATTAAAAACGCGTTTTTATGATTTCAACGAGAAATCTCGAATAAATCGTATAGTTTAGGCAATGTTCGGTGTTTCGTTTAACCGTTGCCGTTTTATACGATTTCCTCGAGTTCTTTCCGAGAAAGCGAAGTTTTACGGTTTTTATCGTAAAACTCGAATGATAGGTCGGATCGAGACGGAACGGGAGACGTTTCGGCCGTGGTTCAGAATGCGACCGTTTCGAAAGACGAAAGTTTTGAATCGGGGATGCGGGAGATCGAGGCGCGGGATATCCGAGAAGTCTTTAGTTCGCCCATCGGCGAACTAAGCCGGGCCGGCTTAGTTCGCCGATGGGCGAACTAGTTGAGAGACTCTTAGTTCGCCGATGGGCGAACTAGTCGTGACTAGTTCGCGTTTTACGGCTGTTTCGGTTTTTTGCGGTTTCGTAAAACGATTCTTCGAGTTTTATAAAACGATCCTCGAGTTTTATAAAACGATTCTCGAGTTTTATAAAACGATTCTTCGAGTTTTATAAAACGATTCTCGAGTTTTATAAAATGATTCTTCGAGTTTTATAAAACGATTCTCGAGTTTTATAAAACGATTCTTCGAGTTTTATAAAACGATTCTCGAGTTTTATGAAACGATTCTCGAGTTTTATAAAACGATTCTTCGAGTTTTATAAAACGATTCTTGAGTTTTATAAAACGATTCTCGAGTTTTATAAAATGATTCTTCGAGTTTTATAAAACGATTCTTGAGTTTTATAAAACGATTCTTCGAGTTTTATAAACGATTCTCGAGTTTTATAAAACGATTCTTCGAGTTTTATAAAACGATTCTCGAGTTTTATAAAACGATTCTCGAGTTTTATAAAACGATTCTTCGAGTTTTATAAAACGATTCTCGAGTTTTATAAAACGATTCTCGAGTTTTATAAAACGACTTTTCGTTTTAATAAATGACTTTTGCGGAAAGTAATGATTCCAGAAGTTATCGTAGACGTTGATTTCGAGATTACGGTTTTTGACACCAACAAAAACGATTCTCGAGGTTTATAAAACGATCCTCGAGTTTTATAAAATGATCCTCGAGTTTTATAAAATGATTCTTCGAGTTTTATAAAACGATTCTTCGAGTTTTATAAAACGATTTCTCGAGTTTTATAAAACAATCTTTCGAGTTTTATAAAACGTATTTTTATTTTTACTTTTGCGGATACTTTTAGCCATTGATTCCGTCGTGACCGATTTTGACACCAACAGTTAGCCCCCCAGCTCGCTAGAATCTTGAGCTTCTAGCGTAAGGTTCTTGCGGGTGGTTTGCCAGTTTTAGTTAAATTAGGCGGAATTAATGGTTGGAAAGGTCCGTTGAGAGTGATCCTTCCACTTTCCGGGGAGCGGAAAGCGTATAAGATTAGGGCTGCGCCTTGTGAAGGCTGCCTATGTACCCTTTTGAGAGGATCAAGCCTTTCGTAGTTCGTTTCGGATTTAAGGTTCGTATGACCCGTTTCCTAGCGAGACCTTTACGGTCTAGTTATATGTTGTGTAGGAAGTATCGAGCATATTGATGTCGATGGCATCTGGACCTTTGCCGGCCTTGAGACTAGCCTCGTAGGCCGTTTGGTCTGGCCGAGCGTGGCCGTTATAATTTTTGGACTGGCCGTGTGCGGCTCTGAGTCCCTGCCGCTTTTGCGGCTTTATTAAAAATCAGTTTGCGTTTTTAAGAGCGTGTTTTTATTCGTATGAATGTAGCGGGAAGATTATGAGTTGATATTGAGGGAGGTCCGCGAGTTGTCTTCTCGCATTCCTTTTTCCCTTAGTGTATCGCCTTGTTCGTTTGCCCGTTTTAGGATGTTAAGTAAATCGAGTGAGCGTTTAGATATAGACGAAGAGACATGCCTTTAGGATCTCGATTCATGCCTTGAGACGTTAGCGACCAGTGTGCTGGGTTTAGGGCAAGACCTAGGTTTACTTTCGGATTGAGGCTATGCGATGACTAGTCGGCTTTCGTTTTGCCTGTTGCGATTTTAACCTGATTCCATACCGATTTAGAATCNTTAGGGCAAGACCTAGGTTTACTTTCGGATTGAGGCTATGCGATGACTAGTCGGCTTTCGTTTTGCCTGTTGCGATTTTAACCTGATTCCATACCGATTTAGAATCCGCGATAGGTTCTCGGCTTATACGATTCGTCTGGTTGGAACCGAGCATCTCACCGGGAACAATTTCTAAGTTGCCCGGAAGTGCTGACCAAAAATTTGGATTTCTTTTATAGCGCTATTACCCTTGTGTCGGGTGTTCGAGAGCTATCTCTGCGAGATAACTTAAGTTTGTTTAGGACTGTTGCGAGTTTGTTGTGATCAGCAACAAACTTTTTAGGCGTTAAATGTTTAATTTGTTTTGGCCTTCGCGAAGGATACGTACGTTAAGAAGTTTTGCATAATTTTATAGTCGCTGACGGATTGTTAGGTCTTCCAAGAAAATGACTTTATCGAGGAAGGTATTTATGTCGAAAAACTAATCTCCGGGCATCTGCGACGTCTCGCAGTGCCGAAAGTTGGTTTTTATTTTATATGCCGCGTTTCGTGTTCGGATCGTTTGCGGGCTCGAAGATGTTGCGCGGTGCTGCGAGGGTTTTGTCTTAACCCTGCTTCGCAGGAATACATTGGTTCGTTTGCGGATATTCGCAATTAAAACTTAAATTTCTGTTTGGATGATAGGTTGTTTTACGATTTGTGCTAGAGCAATTAGGACCGAGAGGTCACGTACGTTGTTTCCCTGAAACGAAGCATTTTTCGTTACGGTGCTTTGTGAAGTGTTGACCTTCCGAGATTCGTACGGCTTTAGAAGCTCTGGTACAAGTGTTTTCTTATACGTCGGATTTTGTAGGCAACTTGCTTCGGAAATAGAGTGAATCGCGAGAATACAGAACTTAGCCGATTTTCGACAAGTTCGCATTATCCGTTGAATGTATTGGCTTGGTGTGAAGGTTGTGTTCAGCCGCACAGCCAAGGTCGTATTTGGTAGAGGATTAGACCACGACACTTTCGTGCTATCGAAAAGGTCGAGTCGGTTTGTAAACTTGGCATTGAAGTGAAGCGTGATCGGACAATAGCCAAGTAACATTTTTCCGGCTTGATATTCCAAGTATGCCCGTGGTTGTAGAAAACATTTTTCCATTGTAGGTTTGATTTATACGATGAAAGTTTCGTATAAACTTTCCTTTGTATGGAAATTGTCTTTTCTCTTTTTTTTTTTTACTCGAGGGAGACAGAGCCTAAGAAGCTCGATGTATAGCTCGTGCGGAGTCGCTTGCGGGGCGGTTTCATTCTGGGATGTAATCGGGAGGAATGAGAGCGGATTCTTGTGAACCGAAGGGCTAAAGAGTGAGATCTTTCGGATCGTGTCGCGAGGAGGAAAAGTTTAGATTGGTCGCTCAGTGCCGGATCGTATAGCTTGGTTTTCGCTATAAGGAATGTACTTTTCGCACAATCTGTTACGTTCATTTTCGAAAGTTACTTCGTTATGACATGATCCTGACTATACGAAGGATTTCTCGCGTAAGTAACGGGTGACGAATTTAGTAAATCGGCACGACGCATTGGGTTAACAATGTTTCCGCAGATTTTTCGAGAAACCTTTCCGCTCAGTTTTTGATTCTTCGGTGATAGTTTTTTTTGGAGTCACTCGTGGAGTTTTACCAAAAGTTATTTCACCGAGATCTACTCGCAAAATGTTTTAGCGGGTTTCTCGGGCGGAATGAATCACATGACTAGCAATAGGATCAGTCGGCGAGAAGGGAGGACGTGTTCTCTATTGCTGCTTTGTGTTCTCGATTTTTTTTTCGCCGAAAATGTTCTTGACATTATTCCGTGACTCACTTGGTTTGACGGAAAATGATATCAATGCTTTGATGCCTAAAGATTTCGACTCTTATACTTGTTTTATCAAGTTTGAGAAGATCTTTATGAATTCGGCAAATAATCGAGTTTCACTCTGAAGTTTTGCAGAGATTTTCTAACCGCATGATTGCGACGAGAGTTGCTGTATATTCCTCGAGATTATTTCTTAGACAGTTTGGATCAGTCTTTAGCACTTAGACGGTTTTTAGATTGTCGTTTGCTTTTGGGATGATTTCGACGAGGCGTTGCATCGTCCGAATATTTTTCCGCTTATTTTAGAAAGCGTTTTCTTGATGCGAGGAAAAATGTTCGGCAAAAGAAGAAAGACGAGTTTCGTTTGAAGGATTTGGATGATCGACAATCCAGGTCGATTAAAGACCATGGTGGATCGGAGATGACTTGGAGTATGTCTGATTTACGAGAACTTCTAGGAGCGAGTCGGTTTTAAGACGACGTCAGCGTCTCTAGCTCCTTCTTTCTTTTAGGAAATGAGTACGTTTGAATGCGTGGCGATCGTTTCTCGGTTGTACGAGAGATTTGATCGGTTTGCGAGTTATGCCTGAATGGTTAGAGAACGACAAATCGAGAAAGACAAAAATTGCTTACGACTTAGCATGCTAGACTATCTTCTAAATTCTAAGTTCTCTAGGTTTCTTGGCAGTTTACAAGACGTTTTCGTTTCTTACCTACGAGAAATTAGAAGTCTAATAAAATTTTTGAATCGAACATACCTTAGCTTCATTGATGATTTGGGGTCGTCTATTCTTCGTTCTTCATCTTTTGACCTACCGGTCTTCGACGAATTACCAGCGAGAGTATCGGAGTGGGGAGAAGACTTAACCATCAGAGCTCGTGTTCTTGTTTCTTCGTACTGCTGGTTTTATTTGACCGACTAGGTGCGCTCTGTATATCGAAAAAATCAATCACGTGTTTATGATGGGATGTTTTCGACTTAGCGTGGCAGAGTTTCGTAAAATCGGATTAGGTTTAGAGAGTTCAGATTTCTCGTATAGTTTAGGCAACTTTGGTGTTAAGTCAACCGTTGCCGTTTTAGACGATTGATTTGAACTTATACGAAGAAACAAGTCTTAGCGGTTTTATCGTAAAATCCCGATGGAAATTCCGGTTCTCACGAAACGAGAATCAGCGCGATCAAAACTTCGAGAGAACTCGAGGATTGGTTCAGCGCGACGTAAGGCAATTCGGGTGAACCCTTTCAGCTCGTCATGTGGCGATCTGGATTGCAAGAACCCTTGGGGCGAAGTCAGCGTCTCTTGGGCGAGCCAGGCGCTTGGGTCAGCTCGCTCTATGGCGAGCTAGCTAGCTCTACGTTCGGCGAGCTAAGACGCTTGGCGCGGGTGATCTCGATTCGTCGAGTTGACTTGTTTTCGTCGTAGAATCTCAACGGAAAGTCCGATTGAGATGAAACGAAAAGCGTCTCGATCAAGATTCGAGATGGAGATGTTTCGATCCATCGAGCTTGTCCAACTTGCCTAATGGTGAGTCGGCGAGCAAAGTCCCGATTCATCAAGCTATCTTGTTTTCGTGGTAAAACCTCAACAAAAACTTTGATTGAGACGAAACGAAAAGCAGTGCGATTATTGTTTAGAGTACGGTCCGGCTCACCATAGCTATGAGTTGGATTGTGCGGACCCTCGGGAAAAAGTCAGTGCCTTTGGGACGAGGTGGAAAGCCGGTCAGCTCGCCAAGATGGCAAGCTAGGTTGCTTGGCAAACTCACCGTCTTTTCGGCTGGATAGTATTGCCCAATTCTGTGAGTAGCCTAAGGTTCTTCCGCGAACAACCTAGGGTTTTGTCGCGAATAACCTAGGGTTTTTCCGCGAGTGACCTAGGGCTTTCTCCGCGAGTAAAGCTAGGGTTTTTCCGCGGATAACCTATGGTTTTTCCGCGAGTTACCTAATGTTTTTTTTCACGAACAGCCGCGAGTATCCTAGGGTTTATTTCGCGAGTAACTTACGGTTTGTTCCACGAAAAACCTAGGGTGCTTTCCGCGAGTAACCTAGGGTTTTTCCGCGAATAACCTAGGGTTTTTCCGTGAACAAACTAGGGTTTTGCCGCGAATAACCTACGGTTTTTCCGCGAGTCACCTAAGGCTTTCTACGCGAGTAACCTAGGGTTTTTCCGCGAACAACCTAGGGTTTTGCCGCGAATAACCTACGGTTTTTCCGCGAGTCACCTAAGGCTTTCTACGCGAGTAACCTAGGGTTTTTCCGCGGACAACCTAGGGTTTTGCCGCGAATAACCTACGGTTTTTCCGCGAGTCACCTAAGGATTTTTCCGCGAACAGCCTAGG
>CAKOAT010378488.1:229476-292505 GCA_932364175.1 Eruca vesicaria subsp. sativa
GCCTCTGGTTTATATACTCCTTGCCTTGACGGTTCGATCTTTCCATTTTGCCGGATTTGAGTATTTCGGGAATCTTCCATTTTTCTCGATCCTTCCTTTTCTTCCGCGGAAATCTTCTATTTATCTTCAAACTTGCCTTTTATTTTCCCTCTGCGAGTAAACCGTCAAAACGTTATCAAATCTGCGGGTTAGATTCCGTTGAAATCGCGAAATGGGTTTTTATCGCGTTTTAGGTCCTTCCGGGCCGTTTTGCGATAAATCCGTTTTCCGACTTTTTACGGGATCGTCTCCTGATCTGACATCGTTTTTAATAAATTACTCGAGTTAATCGCAAGGTTTTACAATTTACTCGACTTTTTATTAAGAACACGTTTTTTACGACTTACTCGGCATTTTTTATTAAAAACACGTTTTTATGATTTCAACGAGAAATCTCGAATAAATCGTATAGTTTAGGCAATGTTCGGTGTTTCGTTTAACCGTTGCCGTTTTATACGATTTCCTCGAGTTCTTTCCGAGAAAGCGAAGTTTTACGGTTTTTATCGTAAAACTCGAACGATAGGTCGAATCGAGACGGAACGGGAGACGTTTCGGCCGTGGTTCAGAATGCGACCGTGTCGAAAGACGTAAGTTTTGAATCGGGGATGCGGGAGATCGAGGCGCGGGATATCCGAGAACTCTTTAGTTCGCCCATCAGCGAACTAAGCCGGGCCGGCTTAGTTCGCCGATGGGCGAACTAGTTGAGTGTCTGTTAGTTCGCCCATCGGCGAACAAAGCCGGCCCGGCTTAGTTCGCCGATGGGCGTACTAGTTGAGGGACTCCTAGTTCGCCCATCGGCGAACTAAGCCGGGCCGGCTTAGTTCGCCGATGGGCGAACTAGTTGAGTGACTCTTAGTTCGCCGATGGGTGAACTAGTTGAGTGATTCCTAGTTCGCCGATGGGCGAACTAGTGGAGTGTCTCCTAGTTCGCCCATGGGCGAACTAGTGGAGTGTCTCTTAGTTCGCCCATGGGCGAACTAGTCGTGACTAGTTCGCGTTTTACGGCTGTTTCGGTTTTTTGCGGTTTCGTAAAACGATTCTTCGAGTTTTATAAAACGATCCTCGAGTTTTATAAAACGACTCTCGAGTTTTATAAAATGATTCTTCGAGTTTTATAAAACGATTCTCGAGTTTTATAAAATGATTCTTCGAGTTTTATAAAACGATTCTCGAGTTTTATAAAACGATTCTTCGAGTTTTATAAGACGATTCTCGAGTTTTATAAAACAATTCTCGAGTTTTATAAAACGATTCTCGAGTTTTATAAAACGATTCTTCGAGTTTTATAAAACGATTCTCGAGTTTTATAAAACGATTCTTAGAGTTTTATAAAACGATTCTCGAGTTTTATAAAACGATTCTCGAGTTTTATAAAACGATTCTTCGAGTTTTATAAAACGATTCTCGAGTTTTATAAAACGATTCTCGAGTTTTATAAAATGATTCTTCGAGTTTTATTAAACGATTCTCGAGTTTTATAAAACGATTCTTCAAGTTTTATAAAACGAATCTCGAGTTTTATAAAACGATTCTTCGAGTTTTATAAAACGATTCTCGAGTTTTATAAAACGATTCTCGAGTTTTATAAAACGATTCTTCGAGTTTTATAAAACGATTCTCGAGTTTTATAAAACGATTCTCGAGTTTTATAAAACGACTCTTGAGTTTTATAAAACGACTCTTCGTTTTAATAAATGACTTTTGCGGAAAGTAATGATTCCAGAAGTTATCGTAGACGTTGATTTCGAGATTACGCTTTTTGACACCAACAAAAACGATTCTCGAGTTTTATAAAACGATCCTCGAGTTTTATAAAATGATCCTCGAGTTTTATAAAATGATTCTTCGAGTTTTATAAAACGATTCTTCGAGTTTTATAAAACGATTTCTCGAGTTTTATAAAACGATCTTACAAGTTTTATAAAACGTATTTTTATTTTTACTTTTGCGGATACTTGTAGCCATTGATTCCGTCGTGACCGATTTTGACACCAACAAGCGATCTCCGGTTACTCGCAGCAAACGCCGACAAGGTCGGAAAACTGCTGGCGATCTGACCGAGATTCGCGATCTCCGCGAATACATCACCAAAACGGCCGCAGCGGTAAAAGTGGTGAAATCTCAGATTCATCACGCTACCAGCGCCGCACCCGAAATCGACCAGTTATTGTACGAGTCTCGGAAAACGCCCTTCACGGCTCGCATCACCGAGATCAAACTGCCCGATCCCGGAAAACTTAAGGTGCCGACTTACGACGGGATGTCCGATCCCAAAGCACACCTACAAGCATTCCAGATCACCATGGGACGAGCTAAGCTCAAGGACCACGAAAAGGACGCAGGCTACTGCCGCCTCTTCGTCGAAAACCTAGAAGGAGCAGCGCTCGAATTGTTCGCCAAACTTAGGCGAAATTCGATCGGAAGTTTCCGTCGACTGGCTTCGGAATTCCTGAAGCAATATTCGATGTTCATTAACCCGAAAACCTCCGACGCCAACCTCTGGAGCTTGGTGCAGAAGGAAGACGAATCTCTCCGTGATTTCATGAGTAGGTTCAAACTCGTCATGGCTAGGGTTAGCGGGATTAGCGACAAAGCCGCCATCGACGCGTTAAGGAAATCGCTCTGGTATAAATCAAAATTCCGCAAGTGGATAACTCTCGAGAAACCGCTGACGATCCAGGATGCGCTACATAAGGCCACTGACTTCATAACCATCGAAGAGGAGACTAAAATCCTATCCGAGAAGGACAAGCCGACGAAAACGTCCGCGAAGGATAACGCATCCGAGCAGAAGCAGAAAAAGAGGAACTCTCGTAACGTCAAATTTGTCCATCACGAGGGACATGATCTCCAAGGGGCGCATAACTACGCCATCCACTCCGGATCGGAGCAAGGGCGAACCATGGGTAACACATGGACGAGAAATTTGAATTACGATGAGAATTCTTTCTGCGACCTCCACCAAACCCGTGGGCAATCCACCGTGAACTGCAAAGTTCTCGGCGCCAGACTTTCTGAAAAATTGGTCGCGGGAGAACTCTCCGAGATATCCAGTGTCAAGGATCTCATCCGCGATTCAGATCGCCTTCCGAAGAACGACAGGAACGCGCGAGCGGAAACCCCACCTCAGGGAAACCAGTCCGGCAAAAAACGCGGGCGAAGACAAGATGAGAAGGGTAACGACGCTAACCGCCGAAAAATCAACATGATTATCAGTGAATCGCGATATTACAACGACACCGTCTCATCTATCAAATCCTACCAACGCAAAGCCAAAACCGGCTCGAGTTGGAAGGTGCCGATGGATGACTCTCCGAAAGGGGTGATCTCATTCGACGACGCTGAAACCGGCGGAATCGACCAACCTCACGCCGATCCTCTTGTCATCGACTTAGTAATAGGCGATTTAGAAGTCGCTCGGATCTTGGTCGATACCGGGAGTACTGTCAACGTGATCTTCCGCAACACGTTAGCACGCATGGGAATCGACCTCTTGGAAGTCGAGCCGATTCCAAAACCGTTGACTAGTTTCTCCGGCGAAACGTCAATGACCCTGGGATCAATCCGACTACCGGTCGCCGCAAAAGAAGTGACAAAAATCGTTAACTTCGCGGTAGTCGATTTCCCGGCTATCTACAACGTGACTATGGGCACGCCTTGGATAAATTCCATGAAGGCGGTCCTATCCACGTATCACTTAGGCATCAAATTCCCGACGCCTACGGGAGTCGCAGTAATTTGGGGATGCCAAAGACAATCGCGATCTTGCTTCCTTGCCGAACATAAGCTGAGGCAATTGGCGGTCGCGATCGTGAAACCAAAACGGGCAAAGGTCACGCCACCGCCCACAGAAGACGACCCAAAGCAAGCAACGGCCGAGAAACCAGAAGTTTCCGCACCAATCTCGTCCACCCGACCGGAGGAGACAATCCCGGACAAAGACATCGATCCCGCAACTGAAGCGATCGAGAAGTCTGCGACAGCCGAGTAAGCACACTCGCGCAAACAATCAGAACTACGAGCTGGCTTGATTTCCAAAAGGAATACGTAGGCAGCTCGCCTAAAGACGAGTTCAGCTATCCCCCCTTCCAAAACCCCCCCCCCCCCCCCCCAGTGGGTGAGTATACGAGTATTCGTATACTCCCAAAATTTTTTTACAAAATTTCTTTTAGCTTTGTAATCAGAATTTTTCGAAATTTTTAATAAAGACAAAGTTAGAATATCTCCGCTACTATCGAAAAACGCAAATCCGGAAAATTGCTTCCGCAGTAACAACTATTTAATCGTTTTTCTAAAAAACTCGCATATCAAAATATTTTCGGAAAGAACTGGCGAGACGTCGCCTAAACTCTCAATGAAAAATATTTCCCCAAAGTCCGTCCGCGACTATAAAAACACGAACACTCGGCGATTGGCCCTGTCGAGCACGCTAGCCGTCCTAAACAAACGCACCGACCTATTGGTCGGCACTTCCGGGCAACTTAGAAATTGTTCCCGGTGAGATGCTCGGTTTCAACCAGACGAATCGTGTAAGCCGAGAACCTATCGCGGATTCTAAATCGGTGTGGAATCAGGTTAAAATCGAAATGGGCAAAACGAAAGCCGACTAGTCATCGCACAGCCCCAACCCGAAAGTAAACCTAGGTCTTGCCCTAAACCCAGCACACTGGTCGCAAACATCTCAAGGAATGAATCAAGATCCTAAAGGCATGTCTCTTTGCCCACATCTAAACACTCGCGAAAATCGAAATCTCCCGAGTTAACGAATCGGACGATTTACACCAAAGAGTTAGATACGAGATGACAACTCGTATTCTTCCCTCTACATCTAACGCAAAACACGAATTTCATACTTAGAATTTTTTTTATTAGGAAAGTCTTTCGAATACACACCGCCCAGCGGTAAGGATTCAAAGCCACCAACGGCCAGTCCCGGAAAAACAACAACAAAATCAAAAAACTAATTACATCACACATTGAAGTCATCAAACGCAGGCTGATCGACTTCACCATCCACGTCCGAAATCCCAGGACCAACTTCGACTGAATCCGGCGACACCACGATGGGATTCCAATTGATCCCACATGCGCGCCTTAAGGTCGAAAAATTCGGACTGCATATCTCTTTCCCGATTCAGGTTTTCCCGCCGCGCGGGGAATTCCTTAGCAAACGAATACCCTTCATTCTGGGTTAGGGATAACTTATGAACGATCCTGCGACATTCGCGATAATCACCATGCGCTCGCTGAACAGCTTCCGCATCCGAACAGCCGGTTGCAAATCGCTCACGACGAGCCTTCATCTCCTCGGCAACCTCTCATTTGCCCGCACGACGAGCACGACGAATCCTTTGGTCAGAAAGCTCCTTTGCACGACGAGACCTAGCCGCACACTCATCCCTCACGCGAGCAACATCCCTCGCAACCGCTTCTTCGGCTTGGTTGGCCTCGACCTCTGCCCGAAGACGAGCATCTTCCTTTTCGGCCATGTTCGCTCGAAACTCGTCAAGGCGAGCCTCAGCGGAACGATTGTCTAGGGCCCGGATCATGATAAGGAAACCCTACCAAAGAAAAGAATTAAGCGATACCATAAAAACTGCTCGAAAAAGAAAACAATAAACACACGTACCTCCTTAGCTTTCTCAGACCCCCTAACAAACTCCGGGACTTGATCATTATCAATGTCCGGAAAATGGGAGGTCGATGATCCGCCCGCCTTCGTCCAGACGCCTTCTTCCGTCTGACTATCAAGAAAATCCTTGAGAATATTGTCAGGAGAAGCCGCACGTTCAGAATCATCATCTTCGACAACCGGATTTTTATCCCTTCGGAAGCTTGATCTGCCACTCCTCGTCGAGGGAACATACGGAATGAACTCCCCGATAAACGGATCCTCTTCGTAAATCAGAGAATTCGCAAAGAGTCGAGATCGGAAGAGGGCAACCGCTTGGCGGACGCGTTGCGGAGAAAAACTGCACCAACCAACTTCACCACGTTTGAGAGAAGTGGTGATGCTCCGGAGATCCGCGGGATACGGAGGCAAAGGGTTGGTCACTGCGGAAAAACAGAAACGAATAAAAAAAAAATAATAAGAAGAAGAGGATTCGTACGAACTCGATTCACATACCTCTCCGACCTTATGCGGTCGTAAAAAATGGAATGCTACCCTCCTCGACCGACGCGTTGTCGATACGAACGTAGAAGAAATTTTTCTTCCAAGAAGTGGAAAGCGTTGGGCAGCCCGTAACAATTTCGTCACGAGGGCATAGAGTGATCCTCCGCGATTGCCCCGTGGGCTTTAACAGACCCTCGTGATGATCAACGTTAAGGGTGATTCCCTGTTCATAACTCAGCGTCAAAAGACCAACGAGTTGCTTTAAACTAGGGGGCGTCAACTGACTGATCGATAGCCCCAGCCGGTGAAGGTAAAGAACAATGATTTCCGGGATCGGAAACCATAAGTGGCATTGTTGCAGGAAAATGTTGTAACATGTGAAAAAACCCTCGGGCGCATCCCTGTCGCCCTCCCCGGCAAGTGGGGAACGAAACTCAACAGCCTCTGGAACTCGGCAAAATTCGCGCATGTAATCGATACTGTTAAAAAGCGTCGAGCTCGGATTTCCAGAAATTTGATCAACGTCCGACAAGGCTGGAACCCAAATCCCAGGCCTAGCGGACCCCGACTCGTCTCCCAACGCCCAAAAAGCATCGAGGTCCGTCGGATCGACTAACGGGGACGAATATTCTTCTTTCGGAGCCGAAGCTGGAGGCTGCGAACTCGTTCCCTCAGAATTGTGAAAATTGGAACTAGTTGAGGAACGAGTCTTTCTTCCTGAAAACATGTTTGAAGATCTTCAAAGAAAGTGTAGAGAAATTTTTTTTTGAATAAGTTGAAGAAGGTGGAGTAAAGAATTCAAAATTTTACTATTTACCTTTGGACTTTTGGCCAT
This sequence comes from Eruca vesicaria subsp. sativa, assembly GCA_932364175.1. NCBI lineage: Eukaryota > Viridiplantae > Streptophyta > Magnoliopsida > Brassicales > Brassicaceae > Eruca > Eruca vesicaria. The sequence continues at coordinate 236,466 of CAKOAT010378488.1, forward strand.
TAAAATTCCGCCTAATTCTACCAAACTCGCCAAACGAGCTCAATCCACTCGCAAGAACCTCACGATTCTTACGAGCTGGGGGGCTAACTGTTGGGGTCAAAATCGGTACGACGGAATTAATAGCCAAAACTCCCCGCAAAATACAAAAGGAATAGTTTTATAAAACCCGAGGAATCGTTTTATAAAACTCGAAAAGCCGTTTTATAATACCCGCAGATCGTTTTATAAAACCCAAAGATCGTTTTATAAAACTCGAGAATAGTTTTATAAAACTCGAGAATCGTTTTATAAAACTCGAGAATCGCTTTATAAAACTCGAGAATCGTTTTATAAAACTCGAGAATCGTTTTATAAAACTCGAGAATCGTTTTATAAAACTCGAGAATCGTTTTATAAAACTCGAGAATCGTTTTATAAAACTCGAGAATCGTTTTATAAAACTCGAGAATCGTTTTATAAAACTCGAGAAGTCGTTTTATAAAACTCGAAGATCATTTTATAAAACTCGAGAATTGTTTTATAAAACTCGAAAAGCCGTTTTATGAAACTCGAAGATCGTTTTACAAAACTTAAAGATCGTTTTATAAAACTCGAGAAGCCGTTTTATAAAATCCGAAGATCGTTTTATAAAACTCGAAGATCGTTTTATAAAACTTAAAGATCATTTTATAAAATCGAGAAGTCGTTTTATAAAACCCGAAGATCGTCTTATAAAACTCGAAGATCGTTTTATAAAACTCGAAGATCGTTTTATAAAACTCAAAGAATCGTTTTACGAAACCGCAAAAAACCGAAACAGCCGTATAACGCGAAATAGTCACGACTAGGAGACACTCGACTAGTTCGCCCATCGGCAAACTAAGCCGGCCCGGCTTAGTTCCCCGATGGGCGAACTAGGATCACTCGACTAGTTCACCCATCGGCGAACTAAGAAACACTCGACTAGTTCGCCCAACGGCGAACTAAGCCGGCCCGGCTTAGTTCGCCGGTGGGCGAACTAGAAACTTCCTAGACATCTCGAGCCTTGGTCTCCCGCATTCCCGATTCGAAACTTACGTCTTTCGACACGGTCGCATTCTGAACCACGGCCGAAACATCTCCCGTTCCATCTTGATCCGACCTATCGTTCGAGTTTTACGATAAAAACCGTAAAACTTCGCTTTTCTCGATAAAGAACTCGAAGAAATCGTATAAAATAGCGACGGTTAAACAAAACACCAAACATTGCCTAAAACATATGATTTATTCGAGATTTCTCGTTGAAATCATAAAAAACACGTTTTTAATAAAAACGTCGAGTAAATCGTAAAAAACGCGTTTTAATAAAAACATCAAGTAAATCGTAAAAAACGCGTTTTTAATTAAAAAGTCGAGTAAATCGTAAAACCTTACGATTAGATTGAGGAATTTATTAAAAACGACATCAGATCAGGAAACGATCTCGAAAAAAGTCGGAAAACGGATTTATCGCAAAACGGCCCGGAAGGTCCTAAAACGCGATAAAAACCCATCTCGTGATCTTAACGGAATCTAACCCGCAGATTCGATAACGTTTTGACGGTTTACTCGCAGGAGGAAAGCAAAAGTCAAGTTTGAAGATAAAAGGAAGGTTTGAAGAAAATAGAAGATTTATGCGGAAGAAAAGGAAGGATCAAGAAAAATGGAAAATTCCCGATATAGTCAAATCTGGGCGAAATGGAAAGACCGAATGGCCAAGGCGAGGAGTATATAAATAGGAGGTCTAGGGAAGAAGCAAGACACACGATTTTCAGAGCTCTCACCACCAAAACTAGCATTTAGGAATATTTCCGTTTTCTGTTAGCGAGCTGCGTCTCAATTAGGGTTTTCGTTCTTAGATTTCTAAGGATTTTGCCGACGGCTCACGCAGCTTTGGCCTCTCTTTTGTACCAGTTCTTACGCAGATTCGGAATAAGAACCTTCTTCCTTTCAATCTCGTTTATTTTCGTTTTAATTTAAAAGTTCATCGTTTTCTTAATATTCGTTGTGCGGTTCTGCAGATAGCCGGTTCCTCTGGAAACTTAGGGTTTTCCCGAAGTTTCCTTTTTTACGATTATTTGACAATAGGTGGATTTCGGTTCCCACATTTATCGTTTTCTTAATCTTCGTTGTGCGGTTCTGCAGATAGCCGGTTCCTCTGGAAACTTAGGGTTTTCCCGAAGTTTCCTTTTTTACGATTTATTGACAGTAGGTGGATTTTGGTTCCCACATCGAGTTCCCCGGCGTCCGGAGAAGGCTATTTCCTGAGTGGGAAGAACTAAACAACACGATGCTATTAGAAAATCTCGACCTCATTAACGAACGCCGAGATCAAGCACTCATCAGAATCCAAAACTACCAAAACACAGCCGCAAAATACTACAACTCGAACGTTTGTAATCGCAGATTCAATGAAGGAGATTTAGTGTTGCCCAAAGTCTTCGAAAATACCACTGAACGAAACACCGGGAAACTCGGTGCAAACTAGGAAGGACCATACAAAATAATAAAAGTTGTCCGACCAGGATCTTATGAGATCGAAAACATGCAGGGCATCAAATTACGAGAACTTCGAATGCAACACACCTCAAGTAATATTATCACTAAGAAACAGTTATACTGAACTACGGGACAGCTTGATCCATCAAAAACGGTACGTAGGCAACTCGCTGTAAGACGAGATCAGGTGTCCCCCCTTTGTTAAAAAAGGTGGGGAGTGGGTACATATACATATACTCGTATACTCCCAAAAGTTTGAAATATTTCACGCAAAACTCAACATTTTCGAAGCTTTCTCATACAACACGCCGCAAATCCGTACAACCGCAACCCGCAAATGATCTTATTGCAATATGCTTCCCAAATAAAAAAACAACCTTTGACATAGCGAGACGTTACCAATACTCGAAGAAAACGTTTTTGAATCCTAAATACTCAACAGTTCATCCGCGACTGTAAAGCCCCCAAAATCTTCACGAAGATCCAAACAAATACACACCACCTAAGTTTGTTGCTGGTCACAACAAACTCGTAACATTCCTAAACAGACTAAGTTATCTCGCAGAGATAGCTCTCATACACCTGACACAAGGGTAATAGCGCTATAAAAGAAATCCAAACTTTTGGTCAGCACTTCCGGGCGACTTAAAAATTGTCTGTAGTGAGATGCTTGATTTCGGCCAGACGAGTCGTATAAGGAGAGAACTTATCGCAGACTCTAAATCGATACGGAATCAGGTTAAAATCTCGACAGGCAAAGCGAAAGCCGACTAGTCATCGCAAAGCCTGAAAACCGAAATTAAACCTAGGTGTTACCGTAAACCCAGCACCCTGGTCTCTAACCTCTCAAGGCATGAAATGAGATCCTAAAGGCATGTCTCTTTGTTCACATCTAAATGCTCACGATAATCTAAACACCCCAAAATGAGCAAGCGAATAGGACGATCTACAAACAGAGTTAAATGATATATCATGGATTTTACCCACTTTTAACCATGATTTATATATGTTTTTGGAAACAAAAGGATACTTTTAGTGTCTTTTTAGAGCTTTTACAGGTTCAGGTACTCACTGGTGTAAAATGGCCATTTTGGAGCTAAAATGGAGACTTGATGAAGATATGAGCGAAACATGTTGAAGATATCGATCAATGCGCATTAAGAGCAATCGACCGATGAAAGATCATCCAAATCGATCGATATAAGACATTCTATATCGATCGATACAGAAGTCCTTCAAAGCAATTAAATGAAGATTAGATGCCCTAATTGCTTCACAAGAGTTTTAATAATTTACACCTTAAGTCCCTGGCCGCCTGTTAGACTATTTTAAGAGGGTTTTGTACGAGATTAAGCAGACTTCTCTAGAGACTTTTAGACCTAATTTTTGGAGAGAAGCATATAGCCATACTTTGAAGAAGAGCTTAGGAATTGAGAGAGAGATCTGAACTACAATCTAGAGAAGATCTTGAACTCTCTTGCTTTACTTATTGTTTCTCTTATTTTCATTATCTTAAAGCAATATTCAAACCATTATGACTTTGTCTCTCATAAATATGTTTGAGTAGTCTCTCTTGTTAGATTTAGGTTTCTCATTAGGGTTGACTCATGCATTGAAGTAATCATCATTAGGGTGTTTAAAATATAGTTCTAAATCTAGTCATCACAAATACTAATGTTAAGGATTGATCACCCTTACCTCNAATATTCAAACCATTATGACTTTGTCTCTCATAAATATGTTTGAGTAGTCTCTCTTGTTAGATTTAGGTTTCTCATTAGGGTTGACTCATGCATTGAAGTAATCATCATTAGGGTGTTTAAAATATAGTTCTAAATCTAGTCATCACAAATACTAATGTTAAGGATTGATCACCCTTACCTCTGATTTTAGGATCAATTTGGATAAGTGAGAACTCAACAATTACCTAGAGTCTAAGTTTTTTATTGAAGACTAGAGAACCCTTTCAAACCCATCATTATAACTCGCTGGATGGAATATCGATCGACGAGATAACCGTCGCATTGACCGATATAGCATAATAACATCGATCGATATTTCTATCAAATTATCGATCGATATTTACTCAAAGTCATCAAACAATAGTTCTTAACCCGAGATCCTATAAGAGTTAATACTTCAAATCCTTAAGAGTTTGAATCCAGAGCTATGAATAATAAAAACCCTTTATAACTTGGATGCTTGTTATACCTGAGAAAATACCTAAGTTTAACTACCTTCTTTTCTCTTAAAAAAGAAATCAGCCAATCAAGCAATTGCTTGGTTACCTTTTTAAGTTATTGTTTAAAACTTGCTATCTAGCTTTACTTCAAAAACTAAATAATCTGTTGTGTAATCCTAGAGTCTCTGTGGATTCGATCCCTAAGTACTACAAGTGAACCTCTTTTGATGAGAGTAACTCACTCCTAGGGTAATTTGAGTTATATCATTAGACTATGACACGACAACTCATATTATTCCCTCTACATTCGTACGAATAAAAACGTGCTCTTAAAAACGCAAGCTAATTATCCATTAATAAAAAGCCGCAAAGAGGCAGGGATTTAAAGACACAAGCGGCCAGTCTAAAAAAATAAATAAATATAAACACGGCCATAAAACGGCCGGAACAAAACATAAATCTCTCAAAAGAGATAGAAACCCCTTGATCATCATCTGGAACCTAAACCTCTCCTTGACCAGTCATCTCATCCAAGATCAGCACCCAAGGTAAAGCCTACACCTTTATTTTATGCATAAATGAGATCGGTAGAGGGGATAGACAAACAAGATCATTGAGTTGTTGGCTAGTTGAATTTGGTTGAGGAATGGAAAACAGCTAACTCCGATTATTAGAGGAATGGAAAACAGCTAACTCCGATTATTAGAGAAAACCACCCTACGGGAGGAAACACTGATATTCCAGAATCGGAGAAATCCATTCCCAACCCCGCGCTTCTCCGCGATTTGAAATCTGAGCTCCCACAGAACAAAGAAAAGAATAAAAATTCTAAGGGAACTGAGGAACCAGTAATCATTCTCGATGAAGAGGAAATTGTCGATGTCGATCGACACGAAGACACCGATGTCGATCGACACGAAGAACCCGATGTCGATCGACCCGAAGACACCGGTATCGATCGACAAACACCCACGGGTGTACAATACTTTACCTCCTTACCCTCCCAAGTCTAATACTAGACACAACAGGGATAAAGAAATTTGCAGACGAGCTTTCGAACGAGTTATGGTAGAAATGCCACTTAGTGATGCCCTCGGGATTTCACCAACCATAAGATAGTATGTCAAAGGAATGACAACAAAGAGTTTTTCAACAGAGAAACGCAGTGTAATGATGGTTTCAGCAGAAGCTAGCGCCATCATTCAAACCCCAGAGAAGCGACCCGATTCTGGTAGTTTCGTTCTCAAGTGCACAATTCAAAACCAGCTATTCCCGAGAGCACTCTGTGATCTAGGCTCTAGCGTAAATTTAATGCCGCACTCCGTTGCAACATTCCTTGGGTACACTGAATTTACACCGGCCAATATCCAACTAGTTCTTGCTGATAGATCTGTTAGGATTCCGGAAGGTGTACTTGAAGATGTACCAGTAAAAATCGACGGATGCACTGTTCCTACAGATTTTGTTGTGCTGCATTACAAGAACGAGCCGAGAGATCCGATCCTATTAGGTAGACCATTCCTTGCTACTGCGAACGCCATTATTGATGTCAAAGAAGGACGAATCAATCTTAACATAGGAAACATCCCTATGAGATTTGATATGGAGAAAGTCATCACACTTCCTTTAATAGATAAACAATCATCTTTTGTAGACGAGGTGGATGAGCTGACCCAAGAATCTTTTGAGAAATTGTACTCGAATGATCATTTGAAAGATACGCCCATACTTGCTCCGAACGAGATTTTTGGCATAGATAGCAGAGCAACCGAGTGCGATCGCCTAATAGAAACTAGCCAAGGATCCTCACGTGGGAACCAAACGGGATGACGGATCAGATATCGATATCGACCGATACCTTAGAACTGACATCGATAGACACCCGCCATCAGTTGGGAATCTCACTATGGAAAAAGCACCAAAAGTGGAGCTTAAGCCGTTACCCGCTGGACTTAAGTATGCTTTTCTTATGGACGATTGCTATCCTGTGATAGTTAACGAAAACCTCACTAACGGGGAGCTTGATCTATTGCTAAACAGGCTTCGCAAGCATAGAAAGGCACTTGGATACTCTTTAGATGACATCCCAGGCATATCTCCTGACCTTTGTATGCATCGGATTCATCTGGAGGACGAATCCAAGTCGTCTGTAGAGCATCAGAGATGACTAAACCCGAATCTCCAGGAAGTCGTAAAGGAGGAAATCATTAAACTGCTTGATGCAGGGATAATTTATCCAATTTCTGATAGCATTTGGGTAAGTCCAGTCCACGTTGTACCAAAGAAGGGAGGTATTACAGTCGTCAAGAACGAAAAAGATGAACTTATCCCAACGAGGACTGTAACCGGACATCTCTACTCGGAAAGATCACTTTCCTCTGCCTTTTATTGACCAGATGTTGGAAAGATTAGCAAATCACCAATACTATTGTTTTCTTGATGGATATTCCGGCTTTTTTCCAAATACATCCAGATGATCAAGAAAAGACAACTTTTACGTGCCCCTATGGAACCTTCGCATATCGGAGAATGCCGTTTGGTCTGTGTAACGCCCCAGCTACTTTCCAACGCTGCATGATGTCAATCTTCACTGCTATGATAGAAAATTTTGTGGAAGTATTCATGGATGACTTCTCAGTTTATGGGTCAAGTTTTAAAAATTTTCTCGACAACCTATGCAAGGTTTTGGAGAGATGTGGGGAAAAGAATCAGGTCCTCAACTGGGAAAAGTGTCATTTCATGGTCAATGACGGAATCGTGCTCAGACACAAAGTGTCTGAAGCAGGAATTGAGGTAGACAGAGCAAAAATAGAAGTGATGATGAGTTTACCACCCCCAACTAACATAAAAGATATCAGGAGCTTTCTAGGACACGTAGGCTTTTATAGGAGATTTATAGAGGATTTCAGCAAGATAGCCAGACCCCTGACTACTCTCCTTTGTAAGGACACTAAATTTGATTTCACACCGGATTGCCAACAGGCATTTGAAAAGATCAAGAAGGCGCTGATAACTGCCCCCGTCGTACAAGCACCTGACTGGAACCTCCCATTTGAGATAATGTGTGATGCGAGCGATTTCGCTGTAGGAGCAGTTTTAGGGTAACGAAAAGAGAAAAAGATACATGCTATCTATTACGCCAGCCGAACTCTGGACGACGCCCAGAGAAACTATGGAACAACCGAGAAAGAAATACTTGCAGTAGTATACACTTTCAAAAAATTCTGTAACTATCTAGTAGGCTCGAAGGACATTGTTCACACTGATCATGCCGCTATTAGATATTTAATGCAGAAGAAAGATGCGAAACCACGCCTTATCCGATGGATACTCCTTCTCCAAGAGTTCGATATGGAAATTAAGGATAAGAGGGGAGTAGACAATGGTGTCGCAGATCATTTTTCTCGGATCAGAATAGACAAAGAAGTCCCTATCAATGATTTCATACCAACTGAAAATGTGTACTTCACAGATTCATCACTCATCGGCCAGATACAACTCTCTTCTGAACTTGCATCAGCCGTTGATACTGAAAGCATTGACTTCGGAGACTTGACATCGATCGATGCACTATCAGTTGAATCGATCGATACTAGTGCTACCATGTCAATCGATGGAAACGACAATATTGACTTACGTAACATCACGTTTAAGATCCCCATCGACACGACCGCGACTGTGGCACACCAAACACTCGCTGATAAACACAAAATCTCCCAGAGTGGAAATATTGAGCAGGAAACGCACGCTGTGGAAAGCGATTTAGCGAGAGACCTTTGGTATGCTGACATAGTAAATTATCTTGCCACCAACGTCGAACCCGAAGAATTTAAAAACTACGACAGAAAGAAGTTTTTCAGAGAAATAAGGAGTTATCACTGGGACGAACCTTACCTTTATAAGGAGTGCGCCAATGGCATATTTCGACGATGCGTAGCTGAATCCAAAATTTCCGACATCATTTACCACCGCCATGGATCCGAATACGCTGGGAATTTTGCAAACTTACAATGGTTTCCAAAATTCTCCAAGATGGATTTTGGAGGCCTACAATGTTCCGCGACGTTCATGCCTTTATCTTCAAGTGCGACAGATGCCAACGTCGAGGAAAAATCAGCAAGAGACATGAAATGGAACAAAAATTCATACTCGAAGTAGAAGTTTTCGATTGTTGGGGGATCGACTTCATGGGTCCTTTCCCTACTTCTTACGAAAACCGCTACATTCTGGTTGCTGTCGATTACGTTTCCAAATGAATTGAAGCAATTGCATCACCCACGAATGATGCCTCTATTGTTATCAAACTTTTCAAGAGCATCATTTTCCCAAGATTTGGAGTTCCTCGTGTAGTTATAAGCGATGGTGGAACCCATTTTATCAACAAAATCTTTGAGAATCTGCTCAAAAAGAACGGAGTCCACCATAGAGTTGCAACGCCTTACCATCCGCAGACTAGTGGACAAGTCGAAGTTTCTAAAAGGCAGATCAAAGAGATTCTAGAAAAGACTGTCGGAGCCACAAGAAAGGATTGGTCCAGGAAATTGGACAATGCACTCTGGGCTTACAAAATAGCTTTTAAGACGCCACTAGGGACAACTCCATTTCACCTACTCTACGGAAAATCTTGCCATTTACCAGTCGAGCTAGAGCATAAAGCAGCCTGGGCTACTAAATTGTTAAATTTTGACATAAAGTCAGCTGCAGAAAAGAGACTCATCCAGCTAAATGAACTAGATGAAATAAGACATCTGGCCTATGAGAACTCTAAGATCTATAAAGAGAGAACCAAAGTTTATCATGACAAACACATTGTTTCTCAACATTTCGTCCTGAATGATCAAGTTCTCTTATATAACTCTCGTTTGAATCTATTTCCCGGAAAAATTCGCTCTCGTTGGTCTGGCCCTTTCACTGTCATAGCGGCCCCACCAAATGGAACCGTTACCCTTATAAATGAGTAAGGAGAAGAATTTACGGTGAATGGCCAACGAGTGAAGCACTATTGGGTCAAGCCCCCAAATGATAAACCTCTCCGGTTAGGTACGCCTAACTCCGCCTAGGATACCAAATAGATAAGTTAACCCAATTAGGATTTAGTTTATCATGTTTTTCAAAATTAAAGCATTTAGTTTCAATTAATTGGAAATTTAACGTTGATCAAAAAAAAAAATTAGTAAACATAATAGTCTAGTTAAGTCATATCGACCGATACGGATATATCGAGGGCAAACCCCTTTTAATTTGATACGCGCCTCTCTTTCCCTCCTAATCGCACAACACACCCGAAATACAAAAACCTCCCTTTCTCTCTCGATTCTTCACGGATCCTACCCGTTTTTTACCTCAATCGATTCAAAACTCTCCTCCTATCTCGATTTCGCTCTAAAATCCAAAATCCTTCGAGGTATAATCCTTTGATTTTTACATTTTTAAAGATAACAAGGTTGAACTCACATTTTGCCTAGAAATCGGTCAATAGGTTTGTTTTTAATCGATTAGAGTTGTTAGGATTGTTAGATTAGAGGTTAATGAATGTTATAACTAGGATTTACACTTTGAAATTGCTATTTGCGTTGTTGAGATTTTTGCAGGTTTCGCAACACGCTATCGATCGATATCGGCCTTCCCTTATCGATCTATAGGCATTTTGGTCGGATTTGAAAAACCTCGAAATCGATCGATATTGATCGATATCCATTGGTTCACATCGATTGATATCGACCGTATGTGCAGTGTACTATCTCTCTCGTGTTTTGAAATTTTTTCAGATGGTTCCTGACGCATGATAGGAGAGGGGGACCAAGCAGAGACTCGATGGACCTAGCACCTCCATCATCTTCTTCCTCCTCGGAAAGAGAAGATGAGAGTGACCCTTGGCCACGTGCAGACGGAGAACCCATCCGGATCTACCAGCACTTCGCCGACCCGCGAGCCGCAGCTACAAGCACCGCATGCCTGCACCGTCCTGTGAGTGATTTCTGGGACAACTACGACAGCCTGCTCTACAACGCATTGCTTTATGTGGAGATTGCGCCCACTCGTTTCATCAACTCGGCCACCCTCCGATGTCTAGGGATCGAGACGGATCTAGGCGAGATGCTCATCCAGCTTGGATTTGGGACCATGGGTTCCCAATCCTATGATCTTTACCCCTCGCTCGTCAAGCAGTTCATGGCCACAGTTCGCTTTGTGTACAAGAACCCACCACCGACTGTTGCTTGTGATGGTGTTCTCTCCTTCTTTGCTAGAGGCATCAAGTACTATGTCTCTGTCCCCGAGCTCTGCGAGATCTACGGGTTTGGGAACAACACAGCACCTCCAGTTCCATCTCCGCCTTCTCAGAGGTCGCAAAGTTCTGGGCGATCTTTGGCACAGATGCCTGGAGCTCAGCCTCCGTGCTTCAGTCTGATATCCGCCACCCGACTCTCCGGTACTTCATGAGGATCCTTGCCTCTACTCTGCTCTGCAAGATGGAGCCTACCAAGGTAAGGATCACCGAGCTTACCCTGCTGTACCACACACTGGACGGACTGGTCGATCTGACCTTTTTGGACCCCGAGCGCGACATGCCCACACCCAACTTGGGTGCCGTCTTTGCTGAGCACCTAGTCAGCCTAAAGACCAAGCCTTTTTCTGGTGGATCGGGGAGGAAGAAAGAGACGGTCGGGAGTTTGCTGACACTGATATTCCAGCACTGTGGGATCCGGTTTGATGAGGGCACCGCAGTCACTACTCGGACCTACATGGACGAGGAGCATCTGCGTAACAGCCAGTGGATGGACAGGCAGCGGCATTGGTTTTTCAGGACTCCAGCTGGTCTACGCTGGTTCCTTTTGCCTCACCCAGCGACGACTGCCTTTGCGGGCAACCTCGAGAGGCTTGGGTTCCAGCCAGACCCGAGCCTAGTCCTCGACCCACCCGCACAGCGCCGTGACACAGGGGCCCGCAGCACCGGTACCTCTCGAGTTTCATCAGCAACATCCCTGCCCCAGTTCCCAGACCTATCAGGGCTGGAGACAGGCGAGGAGGGGGTTTTCAGGAGAGGAGTGTTGGGTGCTCTTCAGACTATCTGGTCTCGTGTCTCTAGATGCCGTTGTTCGAGCAGAGCGAGCACTTCAGCTTTCGATCCATCAGCGCCAGGTCCATCCCACCAGTACCGCCAGGATGACGAGGACGACGACGAGAGCAGTGACGACTGATTCGCTTGCTCCTTTCTATCCCTTATCTCGTACTATTATGTTTTCACTTTTATTTCCAGACTTGAAGGATTTTTATTCTTACTTTTAATGACCATGCCTGCTACTATCTTTTATCTAACTATTTGTGTGTGTTGAGTATGTCTAACAGAGCTAACATAGAGTTACATAACCCATCAATGGTGAGTTTGACAGATTAACTACACAATAGGCGCAGGCACCCCATATCGATCGACGTACGCCATTTATGTCGACCGATACAGCTAACTATATATCGATCGATGTCTTAACAGACATATCGATCGATATGTAAGAGTAGGGGTACGATTTTTCCTACTAACATGAATATTTTTGCTCCATTCAAATTTTAATTTTTCCTCTTAGACAAAATAATACTGGGGACAATGTTGTTTAAGTCTGGGGGGGGGGGTACCTACTAACATTTTCATTTGTTATCATGTTCATTTCATTACTATCATTTTTACTTCAAAAAAAAAGTGGTTTACTAAAAAGGAAGCAATGATCATATAGATTCATACTTGTTACCTAACCACTTCTTAGCACCACTCTTAGATTTGTCAATTACAAAAGGTACTAGAGATGCTAAAGCAGAGCACCGGTTAGCTATGACAACACTTGTTGAAAATGTATGGAAGAACCAAAGACGATTTCCAATCTAACCTGGCAATTATTGCTTGTCTTGGGGCTTGACATACAAGGGATCGGAATCCTCTTGCAAATCTGGAAGGTAAAAGTCTCAAGAATTTTGGTTTCTTTCTCTCCTCCCTTTGGCATCCAAAAAGAAAAATAAAGATTGAGATGATTTCCTGAGAGGCAGAGGGAGAGGTACATTACCTATGACCCCACTACTCTTATTCAAAGGAATGATCACACATTGTGGAAGCGAGGGAGAGGTACATTACCCATGACCCCACTATTCGCCTACACTTTGTCAAAAAAAGAAAAAAGAAAGATCAATAAGATGAACATTAGTTGTTCATTGGGATTGATATAAAAGAAAAAAAAATTTGGGATTCAGAGAAGGGAGATAAAGAGAGAAAAGGAACCAGAATGAGAATGCCTGAAACTTGCTTGAGTTGAATCCAAGTGTTCCTTGATCGATACTCCCAAGGTAAAGCCTACACCTTTATTTTATGCATAAATGAGATCGGTAGAGGGGATAGACAAACAGGATCATTGAGTTGTTGGCTAGTTGAATTTGGTTGCTAAGCTAGGATATGGTATAATGTATTTCTCAGATTGATAGATATTTGAAGTGGATTGCAATAAGTAAAGAGGTGATGGCTCTAAGTTCAGAATTATAGGAGCTTCCGCCTTTCAAACCTTTTCTAGACCAATGTTCTATTATTTGCTTGAGGACAAGCAAAAGGATAAGTCTGGGAAGTTGATATATCATGGATTTTACCCACTTTTAACCATGATTTATATGTTTTTGGAAACAAAAGGATACTTTTAGTGTCTTTTTAGAGCTTTTACAGGTTCAGGTACTCACTGGTGTAAAATGGCCATTTTGGAGCTAAAATGGACACTTTATGAAGATATGAGCGAAACGTGTTGAAGTTATCGATCGATGCGCATTAAGAGCAATCGACCGATGAAAGATCATCCAAATCGATCGATAGAAGACATTCTATATCGAGAGATACAGAAGTCCTCCAAAGCAATTAAAAGAAGATTATAAGTCCTAATTGCTTCACTAGAGTTTTAATAATTTACACCTTAAGTCCTTGGCTGCCTGTTAAGCTATTTTAAGAGGGTTTTGTACTCGATTAAGCAGACTTCTCTAGAGACTTTTAGACCTAATTTTTGGAGAGAAGAATCTAGCCATACTTTGAAGAAGAGCTTAGGAATTGAGAGAGAGATCTGAACTAAAATCCAGAGAAGATCTTGAACTCTCTTGCTTTACTTATTGTTTCTCTTACTTTCATTATCTTAAAGCAATATTCAAACCATTATGACTTTGTCTCTCATAAATATGTTTGAGTAGTCTCTCTTGTTAGATTTAGGTTTCTCATTAGGGTTGACTCATGCATTGAAGTAATCATCATTAGGGTGTTTAAAATATAGTTCTAAATCTAGTCATCACAAATACTAATGTTAAGGATTGATCACCCTTACCTCNAATATTCAAACCATTATGACTTTGTCTCTCATAAATATGTTTGAGTAGTCTCTCTTGTTAGATTTAGGTTTCTCATTAGGGTTGACTCATGCATTGAAGTAATCATCATTAGGGTGTTTAAAATATAGTTCTAAATCTAGTCATCACAAATACTAATGTTAAGGATTGATCACCCTTACCTCTGATTTTAGGATCAATTATGATAAGTGAGAACTTAACAATTACCTAGAGTCTAAGTTGTTCATTGAAGACTAGAGAACCCTTTCAAACCCATCATTATAACTCGCTGGATGCAATATCGATCGACGAGATAACCGTCGCATCGACCGATATAGCATAATAACATCGATTGATATTTCTATCAAATTATCGATCGATATTTACTCAAAGTCATCGAACGATAGTTCTTGACCCGAGATCCAATAAGAGTTAATACTTCAAATCCTTAAGAGTTTGAATCCAGAGCTATGAATAATAAAAACCCTTTATAACTTGCATGCTTGTCATACATGAGAAAATACCTAAGTTTAACTACCTTCTTTTCTCTTAAAAAACAAATCAATTAATCAAGCAATTGCTTGGTTACCTTTTTAAGTTATTGTTTAAAACTTGCTATCTCGCTTTACTTCAAAAACTAAATAATCTGTTGTGTAATCCTAGAGTCTCTGTGGATTCGATCCCTAAGTACTACAAGTGAACCTCTTTTGATGAGAGTAACTCACTCCTAGGGTAATTTGCGTTATATCATTAGACTATGACACGACAACTCATATTCTTCCCTCTACATTCGTACGAATAAAAACGTGCTCTTAAAAACGCAAGCTAATTATCCATTAATAAAAAGCCGCAAAGAGGCAGGGATTCAAAGCCACAAGCGGCCAGTCTAAAAAAATAAATGAACATAAACACGGCCATAAAACGGCCGGAACAAAACATAAATCTCTCAAAAGAGATAGAAACCCCTTGATCATCATCTGGAACCTAAACCTCTCCTTGACCAGTCATCTCATCCAATATCAGCACCCAACCATCTCTGATTTCTCCAACCATATGATCTTTCCCCTTTGGGTCTTCTAAACACGTCGGGAGAAAACAGTCGGACTTCAGGTCAGCCAGGGAAAGGTCAAAAATCCCGCCCGTAACCACCAGATCTGCTCTACGGGTAGACAACCTGCCCCACTTAGCATGTAAGGACGGGTGAGCCTCGCCCTGAAGTGCCTGGATCACGACCATTCTACCATCCTTGGTCTCCAAGTCTAAGCCCCTGTTGTGGACTGATAGGTCATGGATTACCCATTTTTAACCATGACCTAGATATGATTTTTAAGTATTTCATAAGTATTTGGAGGCTTTTTAGAGTAATCTACAGGTTCAGGCACTTATGGAGAAAATGGATGTTTTTGGAACATTCTAGAGACTTTGAAGAAAGCTTCTACCGAAGTGGAACATCGATCGACGATTGAAGAGCAAAGACGATCAATAGTTACCGATTCTAACCGATCGATGCAACTCTGCTAGCATCGATCAGCGCTTATGCCATCCGCGAATTAATAACAAATTAGAAGACTTCAAGTTTCACAAATATTTATTAATTGCAATAAAAGTCCCTGGCCAGCTGTAGGCTATATTATTAGGGTTTTATATCATTTTAGAGGCAGATTTTCCTAGAGACCTTCTAGACCTAGTTGGGAGAAGAGCAACTTGTTTCACCATTGAGAGAAGAGAGTTTTAGGAGTTTGGAGAGATAGTTCTGAGACTACAAAACAGAGAAGATCTTGAACTCCATTGTTTCTTTACTTTTATTCTACTTTGTTTCTTGTTCACACAATGAGTTTTATTCATACCATCATAACCTTGTCTCTTATGAATATGTTTTAGTAATCTCATTTGTTAGATTTATGTATCTCATTTGGTTGATCTATGTATTGATAATATGACTACTGCTAAGGTTTTTTAAATATTTTTTCAACCTAGTTAATCTTAATACTAGATGTAGGATTAGTCACCCTTAAATCTAATTCCTAGGATTAAATTGAGACAAATATATATTTACTCAATACCTGAACCCTAACTATTTGATCTAACTAACTAGATTCTTACGAGAGTTAGTCTTGGGGGTTAGAAAACAATATTAACCTATTCGTAAAGCTTGATGGAAGAGTTATCGATCGACGCGACCATTTTCATATCGATCGATTTCTTGAAAGGTGTATCAATCGATTGTCCATAAGGATCATCGATCAACACTTTATCGAGATCAAAATACGAAAGTTGAGATCCGAGATCTAGACAAGGGAAACCTTTTTAGTTTCGCCGTTTATATTTGAGTTCATAAACAATTAAAACCTTAAAGTCAGAAATCAATTACATACTAATGCCTGAGATAATACCTAAGTGTAGCTATTTTCCTAACTGAAAATTACTTCAATTTAAGCTACTGAACAATCATTTGTTTACCTCATTATAATTACTGTTTTAAAATATTTAAATCAATTTCCGATTTAGCTATATTATAAATACTTAAATCTCTTGAGTAATGTTATAATTTGAGAGAGCAATTCACTCCTTAGGATAATTTGAGTGATATCCAATTTGGCGCTGTTGCCGGGGACTCTTTCTTATAACCATTAGATTTAGCTTAAAATTTAATTTAGACTTTATTACTAAAGTTTACTGAGTTTTCTTTCTTTCCCTGCTTAGACAGGTATTCAAAGAATGGATAACATAGATTTCGGTCGAGCATCGCTCGATGAGGAAAAACGTGAATCGAGCGACACACCTTTGCAACATTCGATCGACACTGATATTCCAACATCGCTCGACGCCAACCCGCCGGAAGCAGGTAAGTATTTACTTACCACATCTAATAAGGAACTAGTCCAAACTGAACCAATAAGTCAATTAGGAAATGAAATTAGCCAAACCAAAATAAAACAGAGGACTGAAATCCTTGTGAAATTAAATTCCACCTTACATAAAGGTGTGGAAATAAAATTGCCCTTGCAAGACTACCAAAATCTTGGTAGGACCTATTCTAATAGGTCCGCTATGATACCAGAAGACGATACCAAAGAATCTGAGTGTAACTCTGATTACTACATTATGGTACGTAGAAACCCTTTCCGTGGATTCACCTCAGAGCATCCGCAAGATCACATCGAGAACTTAGAAGAATTATTAATAGGCAGCACAATCGATGTAAGCTATTTTCCTTCTCTCTAGAAGGGGAAGCTAAGAAATTGCTTTATCGATTGCCAGCAAGATCCCTTACCTGTTGGAGCGAAATTAGAGCTGCCTTTCTTAAGAACTTCTTCGATGATATGCGCTACTAGGATGTGGGAAAGAAAATATCCGCTTTTCGACAAGATCCACGTGAATCATTCAAAAACGCCTGGGGAGAATTCAAGAGTTACCAACTTGAATGCCCCTATTACAGTTATTCAGAACCACAATTCCTCAACATCTTTTATGGAGGTGTTACTTTAGGTTATCAGATCAATCTTGACACAACAAGCGAAGGGAGTTTCATCACTCGAAGTCCCAAAGAAGCGAGATGCCTTATTGAAAACATAGCAACAAAGAAATCTCACAAAATGATGGACGAGGAGAGGAAAACCGTAGACTCTACAGTTAGCCCAGATCTATCTGAGATAAAAATTCTCTAGAATTCCTCTACTCCTTCCTAACGAAGCAAAGCCAATCTGAAACATTTCGGATTGATGATGATGTAAGAGAAGAAATTAACTTAGATCAAGCCTATAGTTGTAATTGGAGTCTACTATCTGAATTCAATAAGAAGATGAAAGACGTCTATGGTAAAATAATAGAGAAAGCTAATGTCCTGCGTTATTGCATCCGAAAGTTAGAAAGTAGAGTAGCTGAAAATGCTATTCCTATGAAGAGAGAGATATGATGCCTTCCTGGCAGTAGTGATTCAAAACTGAGACGCCAAGTCAGTTCCGTTATGCTGCGAAATGGGAAACAACTTACCACAAACACTAAAAGCACTAGTGCTAAAGATATTGGTAAGGGCGTCTCTCCACCTTTCTCTCTCGATGACCCTGACAAGATTCCTGCATCTTCGCCTAGACGGGAAAAATCTACCAATGAAAAAAAGAACACGAATTTTCCAGATAAGGAGAAAGACAATTCAGAAAAAGAAGTAGAAATCGATCGACATGAAAATAATGTAATCGATCATTCCAAAGAGCATAAGATCGATTGACACAGTAGTGATCACGTTGTTCGACGTCCAATCCCTAGCGAACCTAAGATAGAACGGATCTATAGTGCATTATCCCCTTTCCCTCCTATCAAGTCACAAACTAAGAAGAAGCTGGAAAAAGCTATATGTAAGAAAGCCTTCGACAAGGTGAAAATAGAACTGGCACTGAGAGCTGCTATGAACATAGCACCTCCCATTAAGAAGTACATAAAAGATATGCTATCTAAAAACTATCAAACTATGGAGCATAATATGATGAAGGTTTCAGTGGAAGTAAGCACATTAATTCAAGGAAGAACTCCGGTCAAACAATCTGATCCTGGTAGTTTTGTCCTAGTTTGTCATATATAGGACACACGTTTCCCACACTCCCTCTCTGATCTTGGCTCTAGCGTTAATTTCATGCCTTACATTGTTGCAATTTATTTATGATATGACAAATATTTGGCAACCTCCATTGCCTTGGTCCTTGCTGATTGATCTGTTAGAGTTCCTAAATGAATCCTCGAGGATATACCGATAATGATCAATGATTGTTTGATACCGACGGACTTCGTAGTGCTTAGATACAAACAAGAGCCAAAAGACCCGTTCATTTTAGGAAGACCTTTTCTCGCCACTGCTGGAGCTATCACCGACGTTAAAGAAGGACGAATATGCCTAAACGTCGGAAATATACCAATGACTTTTGACATGGAAAAGTTAATTAAACGCCCTTTGATAGACAACCAAACTTTCTATGTGGAAGACATTCCTGAGGTACACATGCTGTATCCTTCGCATAAATGTACACTGGAGATGCAACATAGAGCGAATATAGCAGCATAGAAAAGGAGCTGTTCAGCCTGGATGATAGAGAAGACAACTACGCACGCTTAATGGATACGAATACCCAAAAAAGGGATAAAGGAGGAGATGATTCAGACATCGATATTGATCGCTATCTGCGAGAAGGGTCTGATAAAAAACCTCCACACACAGCCGATTAGTGTAAAGAGAAAGAACTAAAAGTTGAGCTTAAACCGCTGCCTGCTGGACTTAAGTACGCTTTCCTTTACGAAAATTCCTTCCCTGTCATTGTCAATGCCAATCTAAAGAACGGAGAACTTGCACTTCTTCCAAACAAGTGACGCAAATACAGAAAGGCTATTGGTAATTCCCTTGACGAAATTTCTGGCATCTCACCCAACCTTTACATGCACCGCATCTATCTGGAAAATGATTCTAAATAATCTGTAGAAATGCAAAGGAGGTTAAACCCAAATTTTCAGGAAGTAGTGAAAAAGGAGATTATTAAACTCCTAGATGACGGAGTCATCTACCCGATTTCAGATAGTAAATGGGTAAGCCATGTTAATGTTGTGCCCAAAAAGGGAGGTATTACTGTGGTAAAGAACGACAAAGATGAGCTGATCCCTACAAGGACGGTCACTAGGCATCGAATGTGTATCGACTATAGGAAGTTGAACGCTGCCACTAGGAAAGATCATTTCCTTTTACCCTTCATCGATTAGATGTTGGAAAGATTAGCAAACCACCAGTATTATTGTTTTCTTGACGGATATTCCGGATTTTTCCAGTTTCCTGTACATCCTGACAATCACGAAAAGACAACTTCACATGCCCATATGGAACATTCGCTTACCGAAGAATGCTATTCGGCCTCTGTAACGCTCCTGCTATTTTCCAACGATGCATGATGTCCATTTTTTATAGATATGATCGAAGACTTTATGGAAGTTTTCATGGACGATTTTTCTGTCCACGGATCTAATTTCAAAAACTGCCTTGACAATCTCTGCAAAGTACTGGCAAGATGTGAAGAAAAGAATCTTGTGTTAAACTGGGAAAAATGCCACTTCAAGGTTAATGATTGTTGGGGTCAAAATCGGTACGACGGAATTAATAGCCAAAACTCTCCGCAAGAATCTAAAAAGAATAGTTTTATAAAGCTCGAGAATCGTTTTATAAAACTCGAGAAATCGTTTTATAAAGCTCGAGAAATCGTTTTATAAAGCTCGAGAATCATTTTATAAAACTCGAGAAATTGTTTTATAAAACTCGAGAAATCGTTTTATAAAACTCGAGGAATCGTTTTATAAAACTCGAGAATCGTTTTATAAAACTCGAGGAATCGTTTTATAAAACTTGAGAAATCTTTTTATAAAACTCGAGAAATCGTTTTATGAAACTCGAGAAATCGTTTTATAAAACTCGAGAATCGTCTTATGAAACTCGAGAAATCGTTTTATAAAACTCGAGAATCGTTTTATAAAGCTCGAGAATCGTTTTATAAAACTCGAGAAAATCGTTTTATAAAACTCGAGAAAACGTTTTATAAAACTCGAGAATCGTTTTATAAAACTCGAGAAATCGTTTTATAAAACTCGAGAAACCGTTTTATAAAACTCGAGAGATCGTTTTATAAAACTCGAGAAATCGTTTTATAAAACTCGTGAGATCGTTTTATAAAACTCGGGAAATCGTTTTATAAAACTCGAGAATCGTTTTATAAAACTCGAGAAATCGTTTTATAAAACTCGAGAAACCGTTTTATAAAACTCGAGAAATCGTTTTATAAAACTCGGGAATCGTTTTATAAAACTCGAGAATCATTTTACAAAACCGCAAAAAACCGAAAAAAGCCGTAAAACGCGAACTAGTCGCAACTAGTTCGCCCATCGGCGAACTAAGCCGGACCCGGCTTAGTTCGCCGATGGGCAAACTAAGAAGCACTCTCTAGTTCGCCCATCGGCGAACTAAGCCGGGCCCGGCTTAGTTCGCCAATAGGCGAACTAGGACATGCTCGACTAGTTCGCCCATCGGCGAACTAAGCCGGTCCCGGCTTAGTTCGCCGATGGGCAAACTAGAGACGTCTCGGACACTCCGTGTCTCGATTTCCCGCATTCCCGATTCAAAACTTACGTCTTTCAACAAGGTCGCGTTCTAAACCACGGCCGAAATATCTCCCGTTCCATCTCGATCAGACTTACCGTTCGAGTTTTACGATAAAAACCGTAAAACTTCGTTTTCTCGGAAAGAACTCGAGTAAATCGTATAAAACAGCAACGGTTGAACGAAACACCGAACATTGCCTAAACTATACGATTTATTCGAGATTTCTCGTCGAAATCATAAAAAACGCGCTTTTAATAAAAGACGCCGCGTAAGTCGTAAAAAACGTGTTTTTAATAAAAGTCGATTAAATCGTAAAATCTTGCGATTAACTCGAGAAATTTATTAAAAACGACGTTAGATCAGGAAACAATCCCGTAAAAGTGGGAAAACGGTTTTTATCGCAAAACGGCCCGGAAGGACCTAAAACGCGATAAAAACCCATCTCGCGATTTCAACGGAATCTAACCCGCAGATTTGATAACGTTTTGACGGTTTACTCGCAGAAAGAAAATAAAAGTCAAGTTTAAAGATAAAAGGAAGGTTTGAAGAGAAATAGAAGATTTCCGCAGAAGAAAAGGAAGGNTTCAACGGAATCTAACCCGCAGATTTGATAACGTTTTGACGGTTTACTCGCAGAAAGAAAATAAAAGTCAAGTTTAAAGATAAAAGGAAGGTTTGAAGAGAAATAGAAGATTTCCGCAGAAGAAAAGGAAGGATCGAGAAGAATGGAAAATTCCCGATTTAGTCAAATCTGGGTGAAATGGAAAGATCGGATAGCCAAGGCGAGGAGTATATAAAGAGGAGGTCTAGGGCAGAAGCAGAGAGACGAAATTCAGAGCTCTCACCACCAAAACTAGCATTTAGGAATCTTTCCGTTTTTCTGTTAGCGACCTGCGTCTCAATTAGGGTTTTCTAGTTCTTACGTTTTCGGCTACTCTCTTTGTACCAGTTCAACGCAGATTCGGAATAAGAACCTTCTTGCTTTCAATTTCGCTTATTTTCGTTTTAATTCTAAGTGTTTTCGTCATCTTAATCTTTGTTGTGCGGTTCTCGCAGATAGCCGGTTCCTCTGGAGACTTAGGGTTTTCCCGAAGTTTCCTTATTTACGATTTATTTGACAGTAGGGTGAAATCGACTCCCACAATGATGGCATTGTCTTAGGGCACAAAGTTTCTGCAGCCGGAATAGAAGTGGACCGAGCTAAGATAGAAGTAATGACCGGATTACCTGCAACAACAAACATTAAAGACGTTACAAGTTTTCTCGGACATGCTGGATTTAATAGGAGGTTTATCAAAGATTTTAGTAAGATTGCTAGACCACTTTCTTCCCTCCTGTGCAAGGAAGACAAATTTGAATTTACACCGGAATGCATGGAAGCTTTTGAATAATTAAAGAAGTCTCTTATTTTTTGCTCCCATCGTGCAAGCACCCAATTGGAACCTTCCTTTCGAAATAATGTGTGACACAAGCGATTTTGCTGTAGGAGCAGTCTTAGGACAGAGGAAAGACAAGAAGCTGCATGCTATATATTACACCAGTCGCACGCTCGACGAGGCGCAACAGAATTACGCAACAACGGAAAAGAACTACTTGCTGTGGTTTATGCATTTGAAAAATTCCACCAAAATTTGGCCGGCTCGCGAGCAATTGTGCACACTGACAATCCTGCCATCAAATATCTGATGCAGAAGAAAGACACAAAGCCACGTCTAATACGATGGATCCTGGTCCTCCAAGAATTTGACACAGAGATAAAAGATAAGCGCGGAGTTGACAACAGAGTAGCAGATCATCTCTCTCGGATCAGAGTATAAGAGGATGTCCCTATTAATGAATTCTTCCAACCAGAGTTTATGGCTCAACAGACCACTCGTTTGTTGGCCAAATATCTCTTGCCTCCGAGACTGTATCGATCGATTCAAACAAGGTCGCATCAAACAATTTCAGTAATGACATATCGATCAACACTACTCATCATGTGACGACCAACAATGATAATAACCGTGCTCGAAATTCCTCAACTATAAACATCACCATCGACGTAAAGGTTCATATTGCTAACATCATAGCGAACCTCGAACCTGATCCTATTGGGTATGAAAACTCGAACAAGGAAGTGCACGCGATCGCCCAAAATTCTAAGGACAGACCTTGGTATGCTGACATAGTGAACTTTTTAGCAGCTAATGTTGAACATGAAGGACTTAAAGGTTATATGAGGAAGAAATTCCTAAAAGAAGTCAGAAGATATCATTGGGATGAACTCTAACTTTACAATGGGATATACAGATGCTGCGTATCCTAAGCCAAAATCCTTGATATAATATTCCAATGTCACAGATCTGACTATGCTGGACATTTTGCAACCTTCAAAATGGTTTCAAAAATCCTCCAAGCAGGATTTTGGTGGCCAACGACGTTTCGTGATGTCCATGACCATATAATACAATGCGACAGATGCCAACAGCGAGGAAAAATCAGCAAACAACATGAAATGGAACAGAAATTCATTTTAAAAGTAGAAGTATTCGATTGTTGGGGGATAGATTTTATGGGTCCATTCCCATCCTCGTACGGAAACAGATATATACTAGTCGCTGTTGACTATGTATCTAAGTGGGTTGAAGCCATTTCTTCCCCAACAAATGACGCACCTGTAGTCATTAAGCTTTTCAAGAGTGTCATCTTTCCACGATTTGGAGTTTCAAGAGTTGGGATAAGTGACGATGGAATCCACTTCATTAATAAGATATTTGAAAAATTGCTTATAAAGAACGGTGTTCATCATAGGGTTGCTACGCTCTACCATCCACAAACGAGTGGGCAGGTCATAGTTTCGAACAGACAGATTAACGAGATCATAGAAAAGTCTGTAGGGATCTCTAGGTAATATTGGTCTCACAAATTGGATAATGCACTATGGGCATACCGAACAGCATTTAAGACACCGCTGGGAACAACACCTTTCCATCTGCTTTATGGAAAATTTTGCCACCTACCAGTTGAGTTAGAGCACAAAGCAGCTTGGGCAATTAAATTATTAAATTTTGATATCAAGCCAGCTGCTGAGAAAAGACTTATTCAGCTCAATGAATAGGATGAAATTAGACATTGAGCCTACGAGAATTCGAAGTTATAGAAGGAAAGGACGAAAGACTACCACGATAAGAAAATCCTTTCACGACATTTTGAACCGATTGGGGTCAAACGCCCGATAAAAGCCCGAGACACCCGATAAAAGCATGCTACGGCAGATGGAAAGGTGTTGGGGTCAAACGCCCGATAAAAGCATGCTACGGCACGCTCCCATACCTACGGAATCGTAATTCCGTTAGTCAAACTAAAGAATAAAAATAAGCGGTTAATGGGAGGCAACCCATTTTAACATTTCAATTTTTATTTTTACCCTCTAAAAAATAATAATAATAATAACTAAATATACAACTAATAAATATAGTAAAACTAACCAGTATATTATATAATAGTAATGATAAAAATATAGATCAGTATTGGTTGCACGGGTTAGCATCGATTGACACAAACTTTTCATATTGATATATGCGGAAGCCCCGAGGTCGAGTATCATTAATTCGACATCAGCCGTTTCATTCACCATTTTAAAACCCTAACAAAATTAAAAACCTCTCAACTCTCTCTCCTTTTTTTGACGAAATCCTTTTGTTTTTCACCTCAATCGATTTATTTTCCGCTTCTCTGTTCATCTATCTCACTCTTTTCACAGATCTACAAGGTACATTTTCAAAATTCTCTACTTTGTGCCTTCTAGGGTAATGTCTTGGGGATTAGATAAACTTGCTTGATTAGGCACGATTTTGAAATGTTTTATGTTATTGGATTGTTCGAATAGGGTTTACGAACAGATTGGTGTGTTTGGATTGTGCTAAAATCTCGATTTTGGTTGAGTCACCATTCTTTCAGGTTTCAGGATGTGACATCGATCGACACGTAATTCGTAATGTTGATCGACGGGAGTGTTCTTGACATCGATCGATATAGCGCATGTTCCATCGATCGATCCCATGTTCTAGACATCGATCGATCACCAATTTGGTTCACTAACTTCGTTTTCACTGTTGTCTATGTGTTTGCAGATGCGACCATCAAGAAAAAGGAGGACGAAGCAGCGCCTGGATCGAGCAGGCACGTCGAGGAGCGTACCCTCTGACTCTCCATCGCCGCACGGTTACGGGTTATCACCATGGGCCCACGATGATCAGACTCTGATCTTCACGTTCGCGAGATTCGTTGATCCTGCCACTGAGGTCAAGAGCGATGCTTGCCTCTACTGCATGATCTCTGACACTTGGGACGACTACGACAGCATGTTCTTCAATGCATGGCCGGGGGTACATATTGAGTCCACTCGGTTCATTGATCCGGCTACTATCCGTCGACTCGGCATCGAGTCGGGCATCACAAACATGAAGGCGCAGCTGGACTTTGCACCATGGCCACATGTCCATACGACCTCCACCCAGCATTTGTCCACCAGTTTATGGCCACCGCTCAGCTCACCTACACTAACCCGAAGTCTATCGTTGCAGCCAATGGCATCCTATCTTTCTTTGCGCGGGGTAGGAGGTACCGTATCACTATCCCTGAGCTTTGCGAGATCTACGGTTTCCAGAACTATTCTGCTACTTGCAGCACCGTGCCTCCTTTTCCTAGGATGACCGAGTTCTGGGAACTCATTGGTACATGTGATCTGCGCTCCAACAAGACAACCATGACGGACATTCGTCACCCCACTCTGCGATACTTCTTGATGGCCGATGCCAAAACTTTTGTTGTGAAAGATGGAGCCCAACAATATCTAACATAACTGACATATCAGATGGTTTAATCCCTTTCCAACCAGATGGTGCGACTCTGGCCATTTCCATATCGATCGATATCTACAAACTGTTATGGTATTTTTGTGTAGGGTCGTTTTAGTACTATGGAACACAAGAAGGTTCATATGAAGATAGAGAGAAGCAATGATGTTTGTCTGAGGTAAGGAGAAATCAAGAGAAACAAGACAAGAAACAATAGAGAAGGAGATGTATTATTAGGTTATTCGAAAAGGGGCTACAATGTTGGTGTATGAACCCTAATTCTAGCCGCCTAGATCTAGTCTCTCAATCTCTAAGTGTCGATCCCTTATTCTAGTGTTTGGGTTCTCCTTATATAGATGTAGATGTCGGCTTGTATTAGGTTAAACTTTCCATATTGGCGAATAAGGGAGAGTTTCCTTAAATGGAGAACTTCTATTTTACTCAAGGGTCGGTTTTGGAGCAGGTGTCAGCCCCGAGAAACCTGTTTGCAGGGTCCGGGCACTGGGTCCATTCGGGGCAGGGGTCTAGAGGCCGGTGCTCAACCCGGAGGCTTGAGAAATCTGGTGCCTGGATATTTTTTCCCAACAGTTTGCCCTTTATTTCTTGATTTCATTGATGGAATCAAGGAGAAAGTGTGTTTAGGTGGACCGTAGTCGCTTTATATCAGCAGGTTCCCCTTAAGTAAGGCATCGTTGTCGACGACCTATTCTCCAGGTTCTTGTTTAGGCCGGAACCGTGTTTGGAGCCTGAAGTAAGTCGTGTTTCCCTTGGTAAAATGGTAGTTCTGTAGGTATCTTCAGGGCCTGAGCCTCTTGTAGTTGATGACGCGGGGTCGTGATCTTTAGTCGGATAAGTGTCTATCTCCTTCGGTTTTAGGGCCTCGCTGTTTGAGGCAGGAAGAACTGGGCTGTAGATCCAGAGGAGGTGATACCGTGGGCCTTTCTGGTGAATCTTTTGGAAGGAGAATGTTGGCTTTTGGAATTGGCCCATAGTTAATTTGATTTTGTGCTCATTTTAGCGCGTGGCGGCCACCCCTTAGGGTTTCCTTCTGTACATTCCTTCGCACCTCTCGATCTTCCCATCTCTTTTCTTAATTTCTTCTGGCGATTCCTTCGGTTATCTCTCATTTCTGACAATTGCTTCATTCTCGGATCAGGTAGCGATCTTTTTTCCTTCCCTTTTTCCATTTAACGATATCGAGACCCCCCAACCGTTCCTTAGGCATGTCTTCGGTGGGAGGTAAAGTTAGTTCTAGGAGAGGGGTCGAAGTTCTAAATCTGATAGAGTTCCCTTCGCCGTCTGTCGACTCGTCGGTAGAGAGTCCTAGGTCTGATACCATCGATGTGGTGAAGGAGACTGAGGCTGGAGGGTTTTCGTTGATTGGTCCTCCTTCGAAGATAAGGGAGAAGGAAATCAATGAGTGGAGGAGGAAGTACGATCTCCCAGGGGAAGTGGCTATCCGTGCTCCGGGGCCGCTTGAGAGAGTCTTGGATTTTGGAGTTGATGAGATTCTGGTTTATGAGGCTTATTTCGAATCGGAATTCAGGGGTCAGGTCCAGTCTCTGGTGGGGAAGATATCTGAGTTTTTTGACATATCTCCGGGCCAACACACCCCTCCAGTCTGGAGACTTCTAATAGTAATTCAGAACCTAGGTGAGCTCGAGGATATTGTTTTAGAGGTGAGAGATGTCTTGTATTCATATCTTGTTACCTCCCAGCATAGTGGTGGAGGCCGAAATTACCTTTATCCAAGACTTCGGAGTCCTCTTGTTCGGTTTCTAAGAGCGAGAAGAAGCGTCATCCCGTCTTTAGGGGATCTTGTGCTGAGAAGTTCGCGTTTATGAATGTCTCCGGCTTTTCCACCATCTGGAACGCAGTCGGTAGGTAGCAGCAGTCGTTTTGATGAGTTTATCGTTGTGCTAACTTTCTCTTTCTTTTGCAGACACTTTTCATTTTTTGACATGCGAAGGAAGAGAAGCGGTTGATCAAGTTCTGAGGCTTCCTGAGGAGCGTCGTAGCGTTAACTTTCTCGTGAATAAGGAGGTTCTAAAGTTTTGTAGCATTTGGGGTAGGTCCCCTAAATCGTCATTGCTTTGTAGGTTCTGGCTGAGTACATCCTGATTAGATCGGTGTTATCTTTTCAGGTAATATGTCGCTATCAACAGGGGAAGAGACGTTGCAGGGTTTCAACAAAGCGATGGAGAAGTTGGGGCTCAAGAAGATGACGAGATTCAATTTCTTAGATCCAGCAAGCGTAAAACTCCGGCAAATGAGACTCCTTCAGCTTCTAAGAAGAAAACGAAAGCCGAAGGAACCACATCAGAGGCCAGTCGTGCTGTTCCAAACGGTTTGGCTGCAGCACAGGCTGACCTCAATGAGAGGGTATTCCCTAGCATTCCATGCTTCCTCCCTGCAGGAGATCTCTCCAACTCCGTTCAGTCTCTTCAGCATGGTCTCATGGAGGTGTGTGACCTTTGTTTGTAACACTTGCACTCTTGTTTTACTGACGCTTTTTGTAGGTAACGTCTCACTTGTCTCATCTTGAAGGCATGATAAATAAGCAGGTCTCCAGTCGAGAGAAGGTGGAGGCCTTAACGTCCAAACCTCGTGATAAGGAGAATCGTGGTCTGGCTCGTGAGAAAGAGATCAAATCTTTGCAGATCAAGCTGAAGGAGCAGGAAAATGTTGGGACCCTAACCGCTGCTGAGAATGTTGCTCTCAGGGACGAGGTTGAGGAGCTAAAGGGAGAATTACCTGCTCCTTCTTTTGAGGGTGAGCCTCCTTTCAAGGAGATGGGAGCTCCAAAAGAGTCTCATGTACCTGTCAACGATCCCAAGGCCTCCTCTTCTGCCCCTGCTGATGATCTCAAAACCTCCTCCTCTTCTTAATTTCTTCAAACAATAATCTTTGTTTTTTTATGCCCTTTGTTTGGGGCTTAAGACTCGGTACCGGGCCTCCGTGCCCCTTTTGTTTTTTTTTGTAAAACTCTTATGGCCTCTTGAGCCCTGTATTTTAAAGACCCTTTCTGGTGGATTATTACTTTTGCTGTCGATTGAAATGTTTAGCTTAGATGCTTCGTAGACTCACTCAAGTATGTTGTAGGTTCTGTCAAATGCTTTCTTGGGTGTAAGATATTAATCCCAAGATCTCGTAGTTCTGAATTGACGGGCTCGTTTCCTTGGCCTGGAGATTCTGATTGAGCCCAGAGGCTCAGTGCTCTGGCCCGATGATTTTTCTTAGGCCCGGAGGTCTATGGCTGTGCCCAGGGGCCGAAAGTGTAAAAATCGGGATTTTGAACACTGGGAACTCGGAAGTTTATGGTCTAACCCTGAGGTTAAGTATTGGACTTTGAAAGTCCAAGTCGGTTGCTTGGGACCTGGGGTCTTTCCTATATTACAAAGATAAATATTCAGAACCCTGAGGTTTTCTGAGTAGATTCGAAGGTGTTTGACATGGACCCGGAGGTGAGTAGATAAGAGATGTAAAATTCGAAATTTTGAACATCTAGGACACTTGTTGGGGTCAAAATCGGTACGACAGAATTAATAGCCAAAACTTTCCGCAAGAATACAAAAAGAACAGTTTTATAAAGCTCGAGAATCGACAAGTGTGAATCTCGGTTCCCACAACCCATCTGACTTAGGACATTTACCAACTCGGGCTTTGAGATAGACAGGTGATGTCACTCAAATGTTTAACCCTAAGGAGTGATTTACTCTCTCAAATAAGAGGTTCAATCGTAGTACTTAGGGATCGAATCCAGAAGGAACTAGAGTCACAAAAGATATAATCCTAAGTGACTAAGCTAGGTTGAAAAGGTTTTAAAACAATAAATAAAAGTTGGTAACAATGGTAAGTTCCTAAGGAAGATAGGTTTTGGGTTTGAAAACAATGAAACAAAGTAGTTAGATTCAAGGTTACTATTCAGAAAATCAGGATTATAAATCTATGGATGTCTTAACGAATTGGATACTGTCGGCAATCAGATCAATGGAGGAGTCTAGGTAGCAAATCTAGAGTAAGCATTAGGGTTCATTTGGATAATGAATATAACAACTCAACAATCCATAGTTGGGGCTAATCCCTCTTAACTATTTGAACCCCAAATCTAACAGATGAATCTACTCAGACATAGCCAAGAGATTCATAGAAAAATAATAAGATGAAAAGAGAATACTTTTATTGCTTAAGTAGAAATAGAATACAAAACTTTCTTATTAGATCTAATGATTGCTTTCTAGGGCTCATAGGCATAACTATAAATATGGAGTACAATTAGGTTAAAAACTCGTCAGGGGCAATCTTGTAATTTGGTGAGAACTTGGGCTTCAAGTCGGCCAAATAAATCTTGCTCATCACGCTCTGTATCGATCAATGGTACATGGTGTACATCGATCGATGGAGTATCTCGACTTCAACTTCTACGGAATCGTCATCGATCGAGTACACAAGGAGTGTATCGATCGATATGTGTCTCTCAATGTCGGATCTTCATAGTCATCTTGTAAAACTCTGCTTTAAGCTCCATAAGGCACCTAAATCATCACTTTACCACAAAATGCTCCTGAACCTGAAAACATACCTAATAGACTCCAAAACATAGATAATTATAATAAAAACATATCAATAGCCTGACCAAAAACGGGTCAAAATCATGGTATATTAACTCCCCCAGACTTAACCTTTTGCTTGTCCTCAAGAAAACCTTAAGTTAGTCTTTGAGAGAAGTTTAAAAACAGTAGGGAGTCAATCAAAATCTCAGCTTCAAAATCATCACCTCTTACTTTGTTGCAAACCACATCTCATATCTATCAACTACAGAAGTACATTATACCATATCCTAGCTTAGCAACCAAATACATCTAGCCAATCAACTTAAACATTCCTTGTCTGTCTATCCCCTCTACTGATTTCATTTATGCATAAAGATAAAGGTGTAGGCTTTACCTTGGGAGTATCGATCAAGGAACACTTGGATTCAACTCAAACAAGTTTCAGGAATTCTCATCCTGGTTCCTTTTCTTTCTTTATCCCCCTTTTTCTGAATCTCAACTCTTTCTTTCTCTCTTTTTTTTTTCTATATCAATCCCAATGAACAACTAATGTTTATCTTTTTGATCTTTCTTGACAAAGTGTAAGCGAATAGTGGGGTCATAGGTAATGTACCTCTCCCTCGCTTTGATCATTCCTTTGATTTAGAATAGTGGGGTCATAGGTAATGTACCTCTCCCTCTGCCTCTCAGGAAATCGAATCAGTCTTTTTTTCTCTGGGGATGCCGAAAGAAGGAAAGAAGGAAACCAAAATTTTTGTGACTTTTACCTTCCAGACTTGCAGGAGGATTCCGATCCCTTGTATACCAAACCCCAAGGCAAGCAATAGAAGGCAGGTTAAATTGGAAATCAGCTTTGGTTCTTCCAGACAATCATGAAAGTGTTGACATAGGTGATCGGTGATCCACTTTAGCATCTATAGTACTTTCTGCAATCAACAAATCTAAGAATGGTGCTAAAGAGTGGTAAGATAAAAAGTAAGACTTTGAAATTTGTTCCCTTTCTTGACTCAATAAAACCAATTTTTGAAAACTTTTATAAATAAGATCAAAAAGAGGTAAAGTAGCATCAATAATCAACTCCCCCCAGACTTAAATCATACACTGTCCTCAGTGTATAATCAATCAGAGTAAGAGCATAGGAAAAATTAAATGTGTAACTGATATCATAGTGGTGAACGATATACTTGACCGATATGGATATCGATCGATGGTGAGTCGCCATCGTCGATCGATGCGTGTAGGTCTGTGTCAAGTGATATCGACTGGTTCGTATCGGTCGATAGGTATTGATCGTGTGTCTATCTTCCTAAAAACAAATAAAAACGAAACTAATAAGTAAAAATAAAATAAAATAAATAAGTAAAATACCTAATAGTGGGTTGCCTCCCACTCAGCGCTTGGTTAGAGTCAGTTAGCTTGACTATGGAATTATGGTGGCTAGTGAGGTGGGTTGTAGGTACTTGTTGGGAAACAAGTGTCCTCCTTGTCTTGTGTTTCTTCAAACCATGAGGTTAGAAAGCTTCTTGTGGCTTTCTCACTTCTGGTCATACTAGTCTTCAAACTATAAATGTCACATTGGATCCTTCCCAACAATTCCTCTAAGCTGGCAAGGCTGTACTGATGGTTTCCAAGAATGCTGTAGATGTGTTCTGTAGTACGCTGCATGGTATCGTGGTATGCTGGATCGTCGGAACAGCTCTTGAATGGTTTTCAAGCCTTGAGCCGAACTCAATAGATAATTTCGACCAGCTCACCAACGCCTTCATGAAGCAGTACTCGACCCATATCCTAAAGCAAGCTTCCAAGGCCGACCTCTGGAAAATCAGACAAGGAATGGGAGATTCGTTACGAGTCTATATCGAGAAATTTAGAGCGGTGAGAACTAAGCTCTCGAATCCCAACAATCAAGTTGTTATCGAAGCCCTTAGAAGAGGCCTCAGGTACAAATCAGAATTCTGGTCCGAGCTAACGCTCAATCCTCCTCCAACTATCGATGATGCCCTTCAAAAAGCATCTAGATATATTACCTTGGAAGAGAAACAGCCGCACTAGATAAAATCCATAAGAAATCTCAAAATCACCCGAAAGGTTAAACCTCGGAAGCAAAAGGATCTTCTAGAAAAGGGAGCTCCCGGAATAATCAGACCCAGGGAGAACATTCTTATGCAGTCGAGGAAGTCCAACAGGAAAAACCTGTTGCCGCGACAAGCAAAACTCCCTGGTCAAAAGGCTATGATGAGAACAAACACTGCTCTTATCACGATCGAAAAGGGCACTCAACTGAGGAATGTTGGGACCTCCAACGACAGTTGGCAGCTAAATTCGTAGCTGGGGAACTAAAGGACGTGGAACTCAAAAAACCACCCCCTTAACAGAAAAGAGGTCCCGGAGATACCTCTCTGAAGCGTGAAAGATCACCTGAGAAGGCGACAGACTCGCCACCATCAGCTCCCAAGAAAAGAGTTGACATGATCCTTGGGAAATTCCCCCAGGGAAAAAGTCTACAAATCAAGGCCCTTCTGAGCAAACCACCACCTCAATCGAGCCCCAGTTCGAGGGTAGATTATATCCTCGGCGGTTCCGATATATGTCAAGACTCTGTTAATTCCATCAAGAGTCACGTTCGGAAGGCTGTTTCCAATGCTCAGCCTAAGCTTCCCAACCTTGATTCCAACACTAAGATTTCTTTTTGGGAGAGCGAGACATCAGACCTCGATAGACCTCACGATGATGCTTTAATCGTCAGCCTGAACATCGCAGGCTGCGAGGTGCCTAAGCTGATGGTAGACACCGGAAGCTCTGTCAACCTTATTTGCTATAACGCCCTGAAAGGGATGGAAATAGATTACTATGAAATTATTGGTCAGAAAGTTAACCTCGTGGGCTTCTCCGGAGAAACAGTTACCTCTTTGGGAACCATCATGCTCCCAGTCATAGCTGGAGGAATCATGAAAATGACCAATTTCGTAGTTATCGACAGACCTTCTCCATTTCACGCAATTCTAGGAAGACCCTGGATCCATAAGATGAAAGCAGTAGCTTCCACTTATCACCAATGCGTGAAATTTCTGACACCTGACGGAATTACCACCGTGCGAGGTAGCCAGAAGATCTCCAGGATCTGTTACTTGGGGGGATTCGGAATCCTCAAGGAATCACCCTAATAGCCATAACAGATTCAGGAAAGTCGAGAGATGCAATAGAATATTCGAGGTCACCCTAGGAACCTAACCGAACGAGTTAGCATCGACGATTCTGATCCCGAGAAACAAGTGAACATCGGATCAGAGCTACCTCTCGAAACTAAAAAGGAATTAATCGACTTCCTGAAAATCAATGTCAAAACATTTGCATGGACCACCAGTGACATGAAGGGTATAGACCCAAACGTCGCCACTCATAAGCTCAATGTAGACCCTACTTTCAAACCGATCAAACAAAAACGCCGTAAGCTGGGCCTCAAAAAGTCTCAAGCAGTCAACGACGAAGTAGATCGACTCACGAAAGCAGGGTCCATCCGAGAAGTACATTACCCCGATTGGCTGACTAACCCCATAGTAGTGAAAAAGAAAAACGTGAAGTGGAGAATCTGTGTAGACTTCACCGACCTAAACAAGGCTTGCCCTAAAGACAGCTTCCCGTTACCTCACATCGATCGCCTCATCGAAGCAACAGCTGGCCATCAGCTCTTGTCCTTTATGGATGCCTTCTTAGGATATAATCAAATCATGATGAATCCCGAAGATCAAGAAAGAACTGCATTCATAACCGAACGTGGGACCTACTGTTATAAGGTAATGCCATTCGGATTAAAAAACGCTGGAGCTACCTACCAAAGGTTCGTGAAAAAAATGTTTGCCGGACAGCTCGGAAAAACCATGGAGGTATACATCGACGATATGCTGGTTAAATCCTCAGCTGGAGAAAATCACATCTCCCACTTAAAAGAATGCTTCAATATCCTCAACAAATATGATATGAAACTTAACCCTGCAAAATGCACCTTCGGAGTGCCCTCGGGCGAATTCCTCGGTTACCTCGTAGCCGAAAGAGGTATCGAAGACAATTCGAAACAGATAGCGACCTTTCTTGGAAATGCCGTCACCTAAGACGACCAGGGAGGTACAAAGACTGACTGGACGAATCGCAGCTTTGAATTGATTTATAACTAAGTCCACCGATAAATTCCTCCCGTTCTACAAACTTCTAAAAAACAATATGAAGTTTCTGTGGGACGAGAAATTCGAGGAAGCTTTCAAACAACTGAAAGCTTACCTCTCCGAGCCTCCGATCCTATCCAAACCAGTAACAGGAGAACCTCTGTACCTATACCTCGCCGTATCAACTGCTGCAGTTAGCGGCGTGCTGGTACGAGAGTAGAAAAACAAGCAAAGACCTGTTTATTACACAAGCAAAAGTCTAATAGACGCCGAAACTAGATACCCTACCATGGAAAAATTAGCTCTGGCAGTCGTAACAGCTGCCAGAAAGCTACGACCTTATTTCCAATCACACTCAATCGTGGTAATGACTTCACAACCAATACGCACGATTCTGCACAGTCCTAGCCAATCAGGACGATTAGGTAAATGGGCCATAGAACTCAGCGTATATGACATCGAGTATAGACCCCGAGCAGCCATAAAAGCTCAGGTCCTCGCCGATTTTATCATCAAGCTATCGTCCGAACAACTAGACCCGAGAGCTGAAGCTCCGGAGTGAAGCCTGTATGTTGACGGAGCCTCATCAAAACAAGGTTCCGGGATCGGTCTAAGGCTGACCTCTTCAGCCGGAGAAACCATCGAACAATCCTACAGGCTCGGATTCAACGCTTCAAATAATGAGGACGTATATGAAGCACTAATCGCAGGATTGAGACTCGCCCTAAGCCTCGGAATCCGAGAGCTAAACGCCTACAGCCACTCACAGCTGGTAGCTAGCCAGTTACATGGGGAATACGAAACAAGGGACGAAAGAATGGGGGCATACCTCGAAGTCGTACAAAGCCTCACTAAACAGTTCAGCAAGTTGGAGCTAACAAGAATCCCACGAGGAGAGATCTCCTCAGCAGATGCGTTGGCTGCATTTGCATCCACAGAGGACCCCCTAGTAAAACGAATTATACCTGTAGAGGGAATCGAAAAAACCAAGCATGGACATAGCTACCAAAGCCGAAATCGATAGCAAACCGAAAGAGCAAACAGAAGGTAGCTGCTCCGAGTCAGCAGCAACCAAAGTTCTCACAACATTCTGGTTCCCAAAAACCAAAACTCGCAAATTCAAAAAAGCACACCTCTGGGGGCACAACCCAACCTCCAAGCTCACTCGTCTTCAGAGTAAACACCCGCAAAACTAGATATTCCCCCGAACCTGAAACTCCAACCGGAGACACGGTCCTGATCCCGGAAATTAAAGACACATCTGAAATTATTCCTCCAGATCCAGGCTCCAATGAACCTACCCGAAGGAATATCCATGGGGGCATGACCTCCGGCCGCAACAGCACCCGGGAACCTGATCCAGCACAGGGACTTCCTTCATCCCTTCACGACAAAATCATAGGAAGAGAGGACTGGAGAATCCCAATCATTGTTGGTGTCAAAAACCGTAATCTCGAAATCAACGTCTACGATAACTTCTGGAATCATTACTTTCCGCAAAAGTCATTTATTAAAACGGAAAGTCGTTTTAATAAAACTCGAGAATCGTTTTATAAAACTCGAAGAATCGTTTTATAAAACTCGAGAATCATTTTATAAAACTCGAAGACTCGTTTTATAAAACTCAAGAATCGTTTTATAAAACTCAAGAATCGTTTTATAAAACTCGAAGAATCGTTTTAATAAAACTCGAGAATCATTTTATAAAACTCGAAGAATCGTTTTATAAAACTCGAAGAATCATTTTATAAAACTCGAGAATCATTTTATAAAACTCGAAGAATCATTTTATAAAACTCGAAGAATCGTATTATAAAACTCGAAGAATCGTTTTATAAAACTCGAAAAATTGTTTTACGAAACCGCAAAAAACCGAAACAGCCGTAAAACGCGAACTAGTCACGACTAGTTCGCCCACGGGCGAACTAGGAGGCACTCGACTAGTTCGCCCATCGGCGAACTAAGCTGGCCCGGCTTAGTTCGGCGATGGGCAAACTAGAGATTTCCCGGATATCCCGCGCCTCGATCTCCCGCATCCTCGATTCGAAACTTACGTCTTTCGACACGGTCGCATTTTGAATCATGGCCGAGACTTCTCCCATTCCGTCTTGATCCGACCTATCATTCGAGTTTTACGATAAAAACCGTAAAACTTCGCTTTCTCGAAAAGAATTCAAAGAAATCATATAAAACGGAAACGGTTAAACGAAACACCAAACATTGCCTAAACTATACGATTTATTCAAGATTTCTCGTTAAAATCGTAAAAAATACGTTTTTTTAATAAAAAAACGTTGAAAGAATCGTAAGAAACGGCATCGGATCAGGAAACGGTCTCGTTAAAGTCGTAAAACAGTTTTTATCGTACAACGGCCCGAAAGGTCCTAAAGCACGATAAAAACCTATCTCGCGACGTTAACGAAATGAAACCCGAAGATACGATAACGCTTTGACGGTCTACTCGCAGACGGAAGATAAAAGGCAAGTTTGAAGATAAATAGAAGACTTCCGCAGAAGAAAAGGAAGGATCGAGAAAAATGAAAGATTCCTGATATACTCAAATCCGGGCAAAATGGAAAGATCAAACCGTCAAGGCAAGGAGTATATAAAACAGAGGCCTAGGGCAGAAGGGGGGACGAAAATCAGACAAAAAAGACGGCTGTTAGCTTAGGAATTTAGGACTTAGCGTTTAGACTAGCAATTCAGATCCTTAGAACGTTTCGACGTCTAAGTTCTTCAATTCCTCTTGTAACAGTTGTCGATTCTAATTTAATAAAAGCTTTCATACAAGTTCTTACTTTCTGTTCTTCATTGTTCATCCATATTCTTTTAAATTCGTTTGTTTTAGTGATTTTCGCAGAGATCCAGGACCTCGGGAAAATTAGGGTTTCACCCTAAGTTTCCATATTTGACGGAAAATCGACAGTGTGGATTTCGGTTCCCACAGTTTGGCTCTAGAGGGGGGTTCGGATTCTCTTACACAATAATCGCAAAAACAAACGAGAAATAACATGCCTAATCTGAACGACGATGTCATCTCGTTCGAGAAAAGAGCAACGATCAATTCGGTCAAACCTCTCAACGATCTTCTCGTTATTGAGCTGACGATCCAGAATATGGATGCCGCGAGGATATTAGTCGATACCGGAAGCTCGGCTGATATCATCTTCAAAAATACTCTCGAGAGAATGGAAATCGATCTGTCTGAAATCGCGGAAAACGTAAGCCTGCTAGTAGGACTCTCGGGAGAAATCACTATGACCCTCGGAACGATCAACTTGGCAGTTCGCGCCGGGAGCATAGTGAAAAACGTCGAATTCGAAGTCGTCGACCGACCTATGTCTCAGAACGCAATCGTAGGGACACCGTGGTTAAATTCGATGCAAGCGATTCCGTCGACGTACCATATGTGTCTCAAGTTCCCAACTCCAAACGGATCGAAACTATATGGGGAAACAGACGAACCTTGCAGGTTTGCTATGCTGCGGATTCAAAACGAAAAAATCTGCCGGTCGATATCTCTTCCAAAAAGAAAAAGAAGTCGACGTCCCTCGACAACGCCGCAGAGCAAGATAAAACGGAACTCTTCTGGCAGTTGCGAGCGGCTGAGGCTTTGGAAGGTGAACGCGAGCCAACCTGCGAACCCGTCATCTCGGTATGCATCGACGAGAATTTTCCAGAACGCTGTGTCGAAATTGGTGCGAACCTGAGCGAGACCTTAAAAGTCGAACTCCTGACATGTCTAAAACGAAACTCGAACACGTTCGCTTGGACTGCGGAAGATATGCCAGGGATCGACATAAACATCACATGTCATGAACTCAACGTTGACCCAACATCCAAACCCGTCAAACAAAAAAGACGAAAACTGGGGCCGGAACACGCCGAAGCGGTCAACAGCGAAGTCGACAGACTCCTCAAAGTAGGATCGATCACGGAGGTTCGGTATCCTGACTGGCTCGCCAATGCCGTTGTCGTAAAGAAAAAGAACGGAAAATGGCGAGTCTGCGTCGATTTCACCGATCTCAATAAGGCGTGTCCGAAAGATAGCTATCCGCTGCCGCACATTGATCGCTTAGTCGAGGCAACCGCGGGCAACAAACTCTTATCTTTCATGGACGCCTTCTCGGGATACAATCAGATCATGATGAATCCCGACGATCGGGANCGCTGCCGCACATTGATCGCTTAGTCGAGGCAACCGCGGGCAACAAACTCTTATCTTTCATGGACGCCTTCTCGGGATACAATCAGATCATGATGAATCCCGACGATCGGGAGAAAACCGCATTCATAGCCGATCGTGGAACCTATTGCTATAAAGTGATGCCTTTCGGTCTAAAGAATGCTGGCGCGACTTACCAACGTCTCGTCAACCGAATGTTCTCCGAACAAATCGGAAAAACAATGGAAGCATACATCAACGATATGCTCGTGAAATCACTCGAAGAGCAAGACCACGTCGTACACCTCCAAGAATGTTTCGAGAGGCTCAACCTTCATAACCTGAAGTTGAACCCGGCAAAGTGTCGGTTTGCCGTTGCGTCCGGAGAATTTTTAGGGTACCTCGTCACTTACCACGGGATCGAGGCTAATCCGAAACAGATCACGGCGCTAATAGAGATGGTCTCTCCCAAGACGAAACGCGAAGTACAAAGGCTGACCGGCAGGGTCGCAGCACTTAACCGTTTTATCTCGCGATCAACGGACAAATGTCTACCTTTCTACGAGACATTGAAGGGAAACAAAAAGTTCGAATGGTCAGAGGAATGCGAGAAAGCTTTCCAACAGCTGAAACATTACCTAGCTACCCCGCCAGTACTCGCGAAACCCGTAGAAGGAGAACGATTATTCCTTTATATCGCGGTATCAACGACCGCCGTAAGTTGCATCCTTATCCGGGAAGAACGTGGCGATCAAAAGACGATATTCTACGTAAGTAAGCCACTACTGGACGCGGAAACGCGAAACCCAATGATGGAGAAATTGGCTTTGGCCGTGGTCATGTCCGCAAGGAAACTGAGACCGTATTTCCAATCACACACCATCGTCGTTCCCACTTCATTCCCTCTCCGCACCATTTTGCACAGTCCCAGCCAATCGGGAAGATTAGCAAAATGGGCGATCGAGCTGAGCGAGTACGATATTGAATATCGTGCAAAGACTTGCGCGAAATTACAAGTACTCGCAGACTTCATAGTGGAACTCCCGACGGGAAGTACGTCCAACCAAGAGCCAAACTCAACTTGGATCTTGTACGTTGACGGATCCTCGTCCAAACAAGGTTCTGGGATTGGCATCCGACTTGCATCCCCGACGGGAGAAGTATTGGAACAATCATTCCGATTAATTTTCCACGCTTCAAACAACAAAGCCGAGTATGAAGCCTAGATCGCAGTACTACGATTAGCTCACGGACTGAAGATTCGTAACCTTCACGCGTACTGCGACTCCCAACTAGTGGCTATTCAATTTAGCGGGGAATACGAAGCGAGGGACGAAAGATTGGAAGCGTATCCGATCTTGGTAAAAGGTCTAACTCAAAAGTTCGATCAATTCGCTTTGACTAGAATTCCTCGAGCGGAGAACGCCAGGGCAGACGCCTTGGCCGCCCTAGCATCCAGCTCGGATCCTGGTATGAGCAGGGTAATTCCTGTTGAATTTATCGAACACCCTAGCATCGGACCGCCCATAGTCGTAAATATGATCAATGAACCAGAAGACGATGTGGAGGAGAGCCAACCGGCCGAAGATCAGTCCGATTACGGACTCAATCGTCCGTGGATGGAAACAATCATCGCATACATAACCAACGGAGAACTTCTATCGGAAAAATGGGCGGCCCGAAAGATAAAAACCCAGGCCGCACGGTACGTCGTAATGGACGGAGAACTTTACAAATGGAGGTTCTCCGGACCACTGATGACTTGCGTGCAAGGGGAGAAAGCACAGCGGGTTATGCAAGAAGTGCACTTTATAAAACTCGAGAATCGTTTTATAAAACTCGAAGAATCATTTTATAAAACTAGAGAATCATTTTATAAAACTCGAAGAATCGTTTTATAAAACTCGAGAATCGTTTTATAAAACTCGAAGAATCGTTTTAATAAAACTCGAGAATCGTTTTATAAAACTCGATGAATCGTTTTATAAAACTCGAAGAATCGTTTTATAAAACTCGAAAAATCGTTTTACGAAACCGCAAAAAACCGAAACAGCCGTAAAACGCGAACTAGTCACGACTAGTTCGCCGATGGGCAAACTAGGAGGCACTCAACTAGTTCGCCCATCGGCGAACTAAGCCGGCCCTGCTTAGTTCGCCGATGGGTGAACTAGAGATTTCCCGGATATCCCGCGCCTCGATCTCCCGCATCCACGATTTGAAACTTACGTCTTTCGACACGGTCGCATTTTGAATCACGGCCGAGACGTCTCCCATTCCGTCTCGATCCGACCTATCATTCGAGTTTTACGATAAAAACTGTAAAACTTCGCTTTCTCGAAAAGAATTCGAAGAAATCGTATAAAACGGCAACGGTTAAACGAAACACCGAACATTGCCTAAACTATACAATTTATTCAAGATTTCTCGTTAAAATCGTAAAAACATGTTTTTTAATAAAAAACGTCGAAAGAATCGTAAAAAACGGCATCGGATCAGGAAACGGTCTCGTTAAAGTCGTAAAACGGTTTTTATCGTAGAACGGCCCGAAAGGTCCTAAAACACGATAAAAACCCATCTCGCGACGTTAACGAAATTAAACCCGAAGATACGATAACGCTTTGACGGTCTACTCGCAGACGGAAGATAAAAGGCAAGTTTGAAGATAAATAGAAGATTTCTGCAGAAGAAAAGGAAGGATCGAGAAAAATGGAAGATTCACGATATACTCAAATCCGGGCAAAATGGAAAGATCGAACCGTCAAGGCAAGGAGTATATAAACCAGAGGCGTAGGGCAGAAGGGGAGAACGAAAATCAGACCAAAAAAGACGGCTGTTAGCTTAGGAATTTAGGACTTAGCGTTTAGACTAGCAATTCAGATCCTTAGAACGTTTCGACGTCTAAGTTCTTCAATTCCCCTTGTAACAGTTGTCGATTCTAATTTAATAAAAGCTTTCATACAAGTTCTTACTTTCTGTTCTTCATTGTTCATCTCTATTCTTTTAAATTCGTTTGTTTTAGTGATTTTCGCAGAGATCCAGGACCTCGGGAAAATTAGGGTTTCACCCTAAGTTTCCATATTTGACGGAAAATCGACAGTGTGGATTTCGGTTCCCACAATCATGCAGTATATTTCGGAGGGCAAGGTCCCCCCCCCCCCAGAAATGGGAAGCTCGAAAGCTCAAAGCAATAAGCGCAAGATACTGCATAATGGAATCTATCCTCTATTAACGAAGCGTGTCGGGACCTTACCTGAGATGCGTCCACGGCCTCGATGCTATCAGACTCATGAAAGAAATGCATGATGGTTCCTGTGGAAACCACTCCGGCGGTAGAGCCTTAGCCATCCGAATCAAAAGACAAGGCTATTTCTGGGCTACTATCATCGCCGACTGTGAAATCTACTCATCCTCATGCGACAGATGCCAGAGGCACGCACCATTTATTCATCAACCCTCAGAGAAATTATCCTCGATATCCGCCCCATACCCATTCATGAGATGGTCCATGGATATCGTAGGACTGCTGGTAGTATCAGGAACAGGAAGGCAGAAGCTACGCTTCCTGTTAGTCCTAACAGACTACTTCACAAAATGGATAGAAGCTGAAGCCTTCCAACAGGTAACTAAAGTCGAAACTGAACGACTCGTATGGAGAGACATCATTTGCCGCCACGGCGTCCCATACCAAATCGTAACCGATAATGGATCATAATTCATATCTAACGACTTCAAGGATTTCTGCGACAAGTGGAAAATTTGCCTCACCATGTCGACACCTCGATACCCTCAGAGAAACAGCCAGGCGGAGGCTGCTAATAAATCGGTATTAGCAAACCTCAAGAAACACCTTGGAATCGATAAAAGTTCGTGGTCCGAAAGATTACCTGAAGTGCTTTGGGCATGCCGAACCACCCCACGAAGAGCTACAGAAGAAACCCCTTTCTCCCTAGCCTACGGGATGGAAGTTGTCGTCCCAGCCGAAACCATCACTGGGAGCCTCCGCCGGGAGCTCTGTACGTCTAATCCCGAAGCCAACAATCAGCTCCTATCAGATAACACGATTTAATCGAGGAATGACGGGACCAAGTCTTGCTCCGCTTTCAAAACTACCAACAAGCCATGGCCCGACATTACAATTCCAAAGTCAGGTCCCGACAATTCGTTGTGGGTGACCTGGTACTCAGGAAAGTCTTCAACCATACCAAAGAGCCACACGCTGGAAAGCTAGGGACCAATTGGGAAGGTCCGTATCAGATCATCCACATGATACGACCAGGCTTTTACAGGCTCATGAAGGTATGAACCGGGGTACCCGAAATTCGATCATGGAATGCCATGAATCTCAAGAAATACTACCATTAGGTACCTAAACTCCTTTGAACTACGTTGGGCTTGATCTCTTGACTGGGTACGTAGGCAACTCCGTTATGAGTGCAGCCTCAATCTCATTTCAACATCTTTGTTTCACTTTAGCCAAATGGGGGCATGTGTTTAAGACATATAGCCCAAACGGCAACTGTATGACTATTACAACACGATGTACTCTACAAATGTTATTAATGAAACGTTTACATTCGAACATCCCAAGTATATGTCAAATAAATTAAGGTCACAACGGACCTGAACCCAAGGTCTTAAAATCCTTCAAATAAATCCAGGTCACGATGAACCTAAACCTGAGGTCTTAAAATCCTTCAAATCCAGGTCACGATGAACCCTGTTGGGATCAAAATTAGTACGACGGAATCAATAGCCAAAATTCCCCGCAAAAACATAAAAGGAATAGTTTTATAAAACCCAAAGATCGTTTTATAAGACAAGAAGACGTTTTATGAAACTTGCAGATCGTTTTATAAAACTCGAAGATCGTTTTATAAAACTCGAGAAGTCGTTTTATAAAACTCAAAGATCGTTTTATAAAACTCGAGAAGGCGTTTTATGAAACTCGAAGATCGTTTTATAAAACTCGAGAAACCGTTTTATAAAACTTGAAGATAGTTTTATAAAACTCGAGAAGCCGTTTTATAAAACTCAAATATCGTTTTATAAAACTCGGGAAGCCGTTTTATAAAACTCGAAGATCATTTTATAAAACTCGAGAAACCGTTTTATAAAACTCGAAGATCATTTTATAAAACTCGAGACGGCGTTTTATAAAACTCGAAGATCGTTTTATAAAACTCGAGAAGCCATTTTATAAAACTCGAAGATCGTTTTATAAAACTCGAGAAGCCGTTTTATAAAACTCGAAGATCGTTTTATAAAACTCGAGAAGCCGTTTTATAAAACTCGAAGATCGTTTTATAAAACTCAAGAAGCCGTTTTATAAGACTCGAGAATCGTTTTACGAAACCGCAAAAAACCGAAACAGCCGTAAAACGTGAACTAGTCGCAACTAGTTCGCCCAACCAGCTCGGCTTAGTTCGCCGGTGGGCGAACTAGTCCCGTCCCGACTAGTTCGCCCACGGGCGAACTACGCCAGCTCGGCTTAGTTCGCCGGAGGGTGAACTAGTCCCGTCCCGACTAGTTCGCCGTTGGACGAACTAGAGACTTCCTGGATGTTCCGAGCTTCGA
The DNA here is from genome assembly GCA_932364175.1 of Eruca vesicaria subsp. sativa. NCBI lineage: Eukaryota > Viridiplantae > Streptophyta > Magnoliopsida > Brassicales > Brassicaceae > Eruca > Eruca vesicaria. The sequence continues at coordinate 280,899 of CAKOAT010378488.1, forward strand.
TCTCCCGCATCCCCGATTCGAAACTTACGTCTTTCGACACGGTCGCGTTCTGAACCACGGCCAAAACGTCTCCCGTTACATCTCGATCCGACCTATCGTTCGAGTTTTACGATAAAAACCGTAAAACTTCGCTTTCTCAACAAAGAACTCGAGGAAATCGTATAAAATGGCAACGGTTAAACAAAACACCGAAAATTTCCTAAACTATACGATTTAATAAAAACGTCGAGTAAATCGTAAAAAACGCATTTTTAATAAAATCGTCGAGTAAATCGTAATACCTTACGATTAGCTCAAGGAATTTACTAAAAACGGCTTCAGATCAGGAAACGATCCCGTACAAAGTCGGAAAACGGATTTACCGCAGAACGGCCCGGAAGGTCCTAAAACGCGATAAAAACCCATCTTGCGGTCTTAACGGAATCAAACCCGAAGATACGATAACGTTTTGACGGTTTACTCGTAGGAGGAAAATAAATGTCAAGTTTGATGATAAAAGGAAGGTTTGAAGAAAAATAGAAGATTTCCGCGGAAGAAAAGGAAGGATCGAGAAAAATGGAAAATTCCCGATATAGTCAAATCTGGGCGAAATGGAAAGACCGAATGGCCAAGGCGAGGAGTATATAAATAAGAGGTCTATGGCCACCAAAATTAGCAATTAGGAATATTTCTGTTTTCTGTTAGCGAGCTGCGTCTCAATTAGGGTTTTTCGTTCTTAAGCTTTTCGGCCACTCTCTTTGTACCAGTTCTACGCAGATTCGGAATAAGAACCTCTTTGCTCTCAATTTTCGTTTATTCATTTAAAATTTCTAAGTTTTTTTGTTATCTTAATCTTTGTTGTGCGGTTCTGCAGATAACCGGTTCCTCTGGAAACTTAGGGTTTTCCCGAAGTTTCCTTATTTACGATTATTTGACAGTAGGTGGATTTCGGTTCCCACAAACCTGAACCTAAGGTCTTAAAATCCTTCAAACAAATCCAGGTCACAATGAACCTGAACCTGAGGTCTTAAAATCCTTCAAATAAATTCAGATCACGATGAACCTGAACCTGAGGTCTTAAGATCCTTCAAACAAATCGAGGTCACGATGAACCTGAACCTGAGGTCTTAAAATCCTTCAAACAACTCCAGGTCACGATGAACCTGAACCTGAGGTCTTAAAATCCTTCGAGCACGTTCAGGTCACAACGAACCTGAACTTGAGGTCCTAAAATCCTTCAAACTAATCTAGGTCCCTGTGAATCAGGACCTAAGGTCTTAAAACCCTTCACACAAATTCAGGTCACAACGGACCTAAACCTAAGGTCTTAAAATCCTTCAAACAAATTCAGGTCACAACGGACCTAAACCTAAGGTCTTAAAATCCTTCAAATAAATTCAGGTCACAACGGACCTAAACCTAAGGTCTTAAAATCCTTCGAACAAATTCAGGTCCCCAAAGAACCTCTAAAGTCTTAAAATCCTTCGAAACGAATCCAGGTTCCTAAAGAACCCCGATCAAAAATCTCGAAATCCCTAACACTGATCGACATCTAAAAATATCCCAAGTAAAATCAGGTCCCGAAAATCCAACAAGAGAACCTCGTGTTGAAGAATAACGGAACCTGCTACTAACGGGACCTAGAGTCCTTTGTTCAAAGAAATAAAGACTTCTACTTAGACAACCGAATTTACACCGATCCTGGTTAAGAAACGAAAATCTTTGCAAGTCGAATGACTTAAAGCAAAGTTAAAACAAAGTAAAACGAAATAAAGGTTTAAAAGCCTCCCCAGGCTACTTAAGTGCAAAGGTCTTAACGAGACAAAGGTTTAAAGACCTCCTCAGGCCACAAATCGTAACGAAAGATCAAAGAAAGCCCATTAGGCAAAAGGTCTGGAAAACATAAAGACATAATTCTAAAATAGAAAAACCGACTTCTAGACTTCCATTTCATCAGCACCCTTCTCCTCATCCTTATCCTTCTCACTTGGTACCTTCTCCTTAGCTGAGGACCCATCGCCTATCTCCTTCTCACGATCATCTGTGGTTGTCTCGACTGGAGCTGAATCCAGATTCACCAAACCTAAGTTAGAACCATATCCTCCAGAAAAGGACGGATTAAATACGTTGATCTCAAAGGTACCCGAGCTCTCCGAGATCTGAGGCAGAGACAACTTGCTTACTGAAAAATCAGATACCTGAGCCTTCTCATACGCCGCGGTAGCCTCCGGAATCAACGATATCAGTCGCTGATACTCCTCATCAACACTCTTGATCTCGTTGGCCAACATTTCCTCAAGAAGGACGGCATTAGCTTGAAGTTCCTGAGCATAAATTTGAAGGCTAACCTCTTCCTTCTTCTTGGCAAATTTCTCCTTGACAGAAACCAAGATCTTGTTGTAAGCATCAGCTACCTCCTTCTTCCCTTCTCGGATAGCTAGTCTGACTTCAGCCTCCTTGTTCTTCTGGCTAATCTGCGACGAAGCGATCAGCTCTCAAACTTGTTGCTCCGCGACCTTCCGAGCAGCCTCCAGTTCAGCTATCTTCCTTCCCTTCACTTGAATATCAATAACTTGACTCTCAGTTTTCCCGGCTTGAATATCAGCTTTTGAGCCAAGCCTCTCCACGACACCTTCAAGCTCAACAACTCTAGCTCGGGATTGATCAAGCTCCTCCTTGGTAGCCTTCACCATCTCGGTCACCTGGGCTAACTCCCCAAATTTGGGAGCGTTGTTAATCGTATCCTCCAAGCTCAGTTGAGCTCTGTTAATAGCTCCAGCCAACTGCAAAAAGGACAGAACAAACCATGAACCAATGACCTCACTAGAGGAAACAAATTAGAAAAATCAAGGTCCCTCACCTGACCCATGCAATGAGCAACCTCCACATACTCCTCTCGGTTGGTCATGTTGTTGATCGCAGGGAGAGAGCAACCGGTCCACTTCATATGCCTCATCAATGTAGCCAAACCCCAAGGATCTTCCAAGACAGAACCAAGTTTCGAGTGGGTAAAACTCCATCCCACGGTTCCTCCCCTGGAAGAAGAGGAGGAAGACCTAGACGGTATATCCACTTCGTAAACTCGAGACCTCTTAGGTCTTGGAGGCTCGATCTCAGAAGACTCCTTGATCACTTGAGGGTCAGCTTCCTTGGCCTGAACACTGGGTTTGGGAGCAAACTCCTGGACCTTTGGGACATCGGCAGTGACGACGTCTCTGACCGGGATAGAGACCCCATCATCAAGAACATCTCTCATTTGGTTAAGAAAGGAACCCCCTTGGTTATTCTCACTACCTCGAGAAGAACTGGCTGCTTTGGCTGCTTTACCTCGAGAACGGTAAGACGGTTGGAGAGGCATCTTAGTTTGCTGAGTTCTTTCAGTCTCAGAAGTACTAGCTTCCGTCGAGATAGTCACAATCAAATTACCTTCGGAAACTGGATCAATAAAAACTCGTCCAAAAATCAAACAGTTCTAAACACGTAGCTAATACGTTCAAAAAGAAAGATAAATCCGACTTACTTTCTAGACCTGCAGCTGGGATAGGGTCCAGAAATGAGGCTCCATATCGTTCAGGAAACCTGGCCGATCCTACACGTGAAGTAGTGAAATCTCCCCACGTACAAGGACTTTGCTTCAACTTACGGTACAAAACTCTAGTGAGCTTACTAGTAAGCTTTTCACGTTCTTTGATATCTGCACGAAGAACCAAAGAATATTAAAACGCGAAATAAACAAATCATGCAAATACTTCCCTAGAGGTCCTAACCCGAAACATCAGACCAAGTAACCCTTAGGGTACGACCCTCAGGAACCGTCAGAAGATCTATCTTCACATAAAAGTATTTCTTCCTCCAATCATTGTCGCTACCGGAGAACTTGAAAAGGCCCAACTTGGGTCGACAAGGCAGATAATAGGTACCACTGCCACCTTCCTTTGAAGCACTCTCCTTAATCGTACAGAGGCTCATTAGGTCACGAAGACCAATGGCAACCCCTTATTCTTTAGCCCTAGTGATGAAACCGTTTATCACTCGAATTACTGAGGGGCAGAGCTGCGAAAGGGCTAACTGGTAATGATCGAGAAGATCCAACAAAGGATCAGGAAGTGGGAACCTGAGATGACATTTTGTGATGTACTTCTCATGAACACAGAACCACCCCTCCGGAGCAGTCTCCGGGGTCTCGTCAGATTTACAGGCTCTGGCTAAATCTTTGTGACCTCCGGCTTGAACCATAAGATTGACCACATCCTGGCCCTTCAAAGAGGAGGCCACTTGAGAACCAAAAGGGACGCTCCCACTCGACCCATCGTTCTTTTTAGATCGTTTCGAAACTCTTGAGGCTATCGACTCCTTAGTCTTCTTACTCCTCTCGTTCTTCTCCATCGTCTCGCCGATCTCCTGTTTAACCTTCATAAGTCGGACGCCGGGAGAAGAGATTTCAGTTTCTCCGGTACCTTCCTTAGGTCGCGTCATGTTAACCGAGAAAGGAGCCAAAGGGTAGAAAGAGAGCGAAAAAGAAATTCGGATTGAAGCTGGAACTTTCGAATCAGAGAGTTCCAGAGAATCGTGACAAGAACAAGAAGCAATCGGAAAAAAAAAAAATCTAATCACCACAAGTTAAAGGGGGAAAGTGGACAGTTACCTGGGAAACCGAATCGAGGCGTGGAGTAGTGGTAAAAGTTGCAGTTAATGACTACAGCTTTATAGCACATCGTGTCTCGAAAATCGGGGACGAAACTGTTCAAATATATTAATGTGAGCCGTAGATCTTACCAAACGAAATCAGGATCACTCGATTAAGGTCACGCGTATCTTCAAGTTTAATATAAAATAATCGTTATCTCAACAAAAGAGATAGAGATAGAGTGGTTGAGCTTTAGCTTCCGAGAAAAGAGGTCTCATCTGGAAAGCTGGGGGCAACTTTTGGACCCAAATACGGCCCGTTAGCTGAAATCGACAGGCTTAAATAATAAGAATTGACAATGGGTTCTTATAAGCCTATTAGCAATTAAATCTTAAGAAAGGAGTTAAGAAGAAGCCGGAGGCTATTTTTCTCGGGAAAGAAAGGCTAATAAAACAGGTCACGGAAGAAGACTCTGGACCTCATTCACAGAGAGCTAGTAGTAGTAGCTTAGGATGGATGCGCAGGACCCGGTCAAAAGGAGACTGCTGAGAATCCCTCAACTCATGGAGCAAATCTCGGAAGTTAGCTGAGGTCGTTGGAATATGATCGCGAGCTATAAAAGAAGAGGAGGAAGATCAGAGCAAGGGGTCCAGATTTTAATTCATTATTATTCACATATTCAAGAACTCTAGAAACATCCTTTATTCTTTGTAACCTCAGATCGCAACATTTGTAATCATCTTTTACCCAAGAACATCAATACAATCATATTCATTCATTAAGTTCTAACAGGATTCAGCCCACGATTATGTCTTCTCCAATCTAAACCTTACCTAAATTAGGAAGTGAGTTTTATCCCTCACAGGCGTCTCAGAGCGATGTCTTACCTAAGGGGAATATGCTGAGATAAAGAGACTCCGGTCCACCTATAAACACTTATCCCTTGACTCCATCAGTGAAATACAAGAATAAGGGGCAAACAGTTGGGAAAAAATATCCAGGCACCAGATTCCTCCAGCCCCCGGGCTGGGCACCGGCCACTAAACCCTTGCTCCGAAGGGACCCAGGGCCCAGACCCTGCACTCAGGTTCCCCGGGCCCGACCCCTGCTCCAAAACCGACCCTTGAGTGAAATGGAAATTCTCTATCTAAGGAAACTCTCCCACATTCGCCAATAGGTTAGAGTTTAACCTAATGCAAGCCGACATCTACATCTATATAAGGGGAACACAAACCTTAGAATAAGGGATCCACACTTAGAGATTAAGAGACTAGATCTAGGCGGCTAGGATTAGGGTTCATACACCAATATTGTAGTCCCCATTCGAATAACCTAATAATACGTCTCCTTCTCTATTGTTTCTTGTCTTGTTTTCTATATACTTCTCCTTACCGCATACAAATATCCTCGCTTCTCTCTACCTTCGTACGAACCTTCTTGTGTTCCGTAATAATAAAACGACCCTACACAAAAGTACCATAACACTCAGCACCTACACGGTCAACAGAGACATTGAGTACATTGATATCCCGTACTTGATCAGAAGTCACATCCTGCGAGACGAGAGCGCAGCTTTCAGGATAGGGAAAGCACCCATTTGTTTTGCAAACTAGCACCCATTTGTTCTGCAAACTATCACGACCGGACATCACGGTCTTGGATGTATTTGAGAACATAAGGTTCCTGTCTAGTTTAGAGTTCCTTTGTTCCGATCATCGATCTCCCCCATTTGATAACGTTATGGATGATGTCGAGGACATAACACCCGAAAGAGATTATGCTTATGACATGAGCCCGATCGTGGATGATTCGGATGATGTGACTTACCGCCGTTGGATGATAGACTCCTAGTGCAGGAACAACAGCCTCGTGAAGAGGATACTTCACACAATGTCCAGCAGGTGTTTCCAGGCTCTTCTACAAGTAGCAGCAGGCCCAGAGCTAATATACAGAGGTGAGCATCCTCCAGGGAAAGAGCCAGCAGGGATATAGGCGTTGTTGGGGGTGGATTTACATCTTTCCTCAAGACCTATTAGATAATGAATTATGCCCATATTATTAGGAAGCCCTAAGATCCATCCTTGTATAAATAAGGAGCTACCTCCTTCTTAGAAAGGATCTCTCTTCCATCCTTAGATCTATAACACCTCCTATTACGATTTTATAGATTCTTAGATTCCCTTTACTCTTCAAATCATTTGTAATGCAATATTTGATCAATAAAATCTCTTGGATGTTCATTTCTCATTTGATTTAAATGTTGATTTCAATGTTGGCGCTAGAAGGAGGGGGCCAAGGAGAACTATCTTCAAAGCATATCAAACTTGGGAAGAACCCTAGATCTAGGGTAAAAAACATTAAGAATCTAGATCAACTCTTCATTGTCAACGTTTACTCCAGCTGATCTCAACGATTGAGCCACACACTAACAGGTCCAACAAAGAGAAGACCTCGACACGAGTTCATCATCCAGTACTTTGCGACCGCTGTTCCGTCCTCCTCTCACAAAGTTGACCTCTATTTCAAGCCAGTCCATCTCTTCTCTCCTTCTCTCAGCCGGATCTCTACAACAAAGCAAAGAATTTTTTTCTTAAGATCCACAATCACGACCCCCACATTGCCTCAAAGATTCTCCTCTGATGTCTGAAAGCTCAATAGAACAGCGGAGACAAGATTCACCGAGCTGAGCCTTTGTAGCTTTTGGATCGATTTGAGATCAATTAAAGGAGAAGCATCTATCAAACGCGTCTGTCAAGAGGAACGTTGCGTCTCCGAGGTCGCAGTTGGTGACAAATTGATGAGTTGTCTGAACGGAAAGCTCAAGCTCAATACTCTCCGCCAAGGAGTTCTTCTTCGACAGAAATCTTGTTCCTTTGACGGCTAGAGAAGACATACTGCTGATACTTTGCTTTTGAACCAAAAGCTGAAAGAATTCCCAATGCTTACAGCTGCTAGTGAGAGCTCTACATCTAGTTATTACAGCTTTCACATGGAGGGTTCAGGGAAGCCAGAGCTGAGGTGGAAGAGTAACATCACTTTCTGGTCAAGTGGAAACCAAGGATCCTGAGCTCGACTTCACAAACAAAACTCTGATCTTGCCTTGCTGATATCACTCAAATGTTTAACCCTAAGGAGTGAATTACTCTCTCAAATAAGAGGTTCAATCGTAGTACTTAGGGATCAAATCCACAGAGAGCAGGAACACACAATAGACTATAGAAATCAAAGTTAAGCTAGGTAAACATTTTATAAAACAGTAAATAAAAGTTATGTGAACAAGGTAGTTGTTCAATTGGTTGAGTTTCTAAGCAATAAGGAGAAATAGCTAGATCTAGGGATTTATCAATCAAGAGATTCAAAACAACAATTCAAGATTCTAACAGCTTATAGATTTATTCTAGAACTCGATTTTAATAAGTAAGTAATTCATCTATCGATGTAATTACTAATCAGATGTCTAAATCCTTGTTCCACCTTTCGCATGCGAACAAGAAGTGAGTATCGATCGATACTATGGCCTGAGTATCAATCGATATTACCCCAGACAAGCATTAACGACCTAATCGATTATGTTCAACTAGATTCCTAGACCAAATTCTTATCTGCGCCTAAGTATCTAATCCAGCAGGATTCGGGTTCCGTTAATTGACTACACTTTCGTGTATCTCAATTGTCCTATGATTCTAGGTTCAAGCAATCAGGCACACTATCATGGTATCCTAATTACTCCAGATCCTAGTATTACAAATCACCCTGGTACAGAGATATATAGATATTCTAGCAATCCTAATTGATATTCAGTTTGATATTAAGCTCATGAAATCCCTAAACCTAACAAGATGAACTACTCAGACATGATAGAAGAAACACAAATCATAGTCTGAATAATAATAGTATAAGAGAATAAAGATAATTCCAATGGAGTTCTAAGAGGACTCTGAAGGAGTTTCCCTCTTCTCTCCTCTCTAAGAAAAATCAAAACAAAAGATGAAAAAGAAGCGTAGATAGCATGTAGCCGTCAACAATGGCTTGCAAATAACATAAATAGGGTTTCTGGTCGTCCAAGGGCATTCTGGTAATTTAGGTTTCTTCTGGGCTTCAGTTCTTCATGAAATATACTCCGCCCGCATTCTGGCATCAATATCGATAGATATGAAATCTCTCTCATCGATCGATATGCATTCCTCTTCTCGACAGCCTTCTCTCGCGAGGCAGACTGACAAATCTTCAGTAAAACGGGTATAACTTCTATTTAACCGTTGGATTGACCCCAAACCGGTGGCATTGGAAAGCTAACTCAAAGCTCTATCTTGTGTAAAAACATGGGCTCAATCGCACCGTGGGAAGGTCTCCATCCATATCTAAACATCTGACGCGTCTGCGCAGTTCTGCACTTAAAGGCTCCAAAAGACACCAAAATCACCATATTTCTCTAGAACGTACCTGAACCTGTAAATACTCTAAATAGACTCTATATTGTAGTAAATATACATAAAAGCATATCAATACCATGACTAAAAGTGGGTCAAAATCATGGTATATCAACTTCCCCAAACTTAACATTTTGCTTGTGTTGGGGTCAAAATCGGTACGACGGAATTAATAGCCAAAACTCCACGCGAAAATACAAAAAGAAAAATTTTATAGAACCCGAGGAATAGTTTTATAAAACTCAAAGTCATTTATAAAACTCTCCGACCGTTTTACAAAACTCGAAGATCGTTTTATAAAACTCGAAGGTCGTTTTACAAAACCCGAGGAATAGTTTTATAAAACTCAAAGTCATTTATAAAACTCGCAGACCGTTTTATAAAACTCGAAAGATCGTTTTATAAAACTCGAGGATCGTTTCATAAAACTCGAGAATCGTTATATAAAACTCGAGGATCGTTTTATAAAACTCGAAGATTGTTTTATAAAACTCGAAGATCGTTTTATAAAACTTGAAGATCGTTTTATAAAACTCGAAGATCGTTTTATAAAACTCGAGAAATCGTTTTATAAAACTCGAGAAAATCGTTTTATAAAACTCGAGAAATCGTTTTATAAAACTCGAGAATCGTTTTATAAAACTCGAAGATCGTTTTATAAAACTCTAAGATCGTTTTATAAAACTCGAGAAAACGTTTTATAAAACTCGAGAATCGTTTTATAAAACTCGAAGATCGTTTTATAAAACTCGAAGATCGTTTTATAAAACTCGAAGGTCGATTAATGAAATCCGAAGATCGTTTTATAAAACTCGAGAATCGTTTTACGAAACCGCAAAAAACAGAAATAGCCGTAAAACGCGAACTAGTCGCAACTAGTTCGCCCATCGGTGAACTAAACCGGCCCGGCTTAGTTCGCCGATGGGCGAACTAGGACATGCTCGACTAGTTCGCCCATCGGCGAACTAAGCCGGCCTCGCTTAGTTCACCGATGGGCGCACTAGAGACTTCCCGGACACTCCGCGTCTCGATTTCCCGCATTCCCGATTCGAAACTTACGTCTTTCGACAAGGTCGCGTTCTAAACCATGGCCGAAATATCTCCCGTGCCATCTTGATCCGACTTACCGTCCGAGTTTTACGATAAAAACCGTAAAACTTCGTTTTCTCGGAGAGAACTCGAGGAAATCGTATAAAACGGCAACGGTTAAACGAAACACCGAACATTGCTTAAACTATACGATTTATTCGAGATTTCTCGTTGAAATCATAAAAAACGCGCTTTTAATAAAAAACGCCGAGTAAGTCGTAAAAAAACGTGTTTTTAATAAAAAGTCGAGTAAATCGTAAAACCTTGCGATTAACTCAAGAAATTTATTAAAAACGACGTCAGATCAGGAAACGATCCCGTAAAAAGTCGGAAAACGGTTTTTATCGCAAAGCGGCTCGGAAGGACCTAAAACGCGATAAAAACCCATCTCGCGTTTTCAACGGAATCTAACCAGCAGATTTGATAACGTTTTGACGGTTTACTCGCAGAAGGAAAATAAAAGTCAAGTTTAAAGATAAAAGGAAGGTTTGAAGAGAAATAGAAGATTTCCGCGGAAGAAAAGGAAGGATCGAGAAGAATGGAAAATTCCCGATTTAGTCAAATCTGGGCGAAATGGAAAGATCGGATAGCCAAGGCGAGGAGTATATAAATANTTGATAACGTTTTGACGGTTTACTCGCAGAAGGAAAATAAAAGTCAAGTTTAAAGATAAAAGGAAGGTTTGAAGAGAAATAGAAGATTTCCGCGGAAGAAAAGGAAGGATCGAGAAGAATGGAAAATTCCCGATTTAGTCAAATCTGGGCGAAATGGAAAGATCGGATAGCCAAGGCGAGGAGTATATAAATAGGAGGTATAGGGCAGAAGCAACACACACGAAATTCAGAGCTCTCACCACCAAAATTAGCAATTAGGAATATTTCCGTTTTTCTGTTAGCGAGCTGCGCCTCAATTAGGGTTTTTCGTTCTTAAGCTTTTCGTCTACTCTTTTGTACCAGTTCAACGCAGATTCGGAATAAGAACCTCTTTGCTCTCTATTTTGTTTATTTTCATTCAAATTCTAAGTTATCATTTTTCTTATTTTTCGTTGTGCGGCTCTGCAGATAGCCGGTTCCTTTGGAAACTTAGGGTTTTCCCGAAGTTTCCTTTTTTACGATTTATTTGACAGTGAGTGGATTTCGATACCCACAGTTTGGCGCTAGAAGTTTCCTTTTTACGATTTATTTGACAGTGAGTGGATTTCATAACTATCGCGAATTCTAAATCGGTATGGAATCAGGTTAAAATCGCAACGGGCAAAACGAAAGCCGATTAGTCATCGCACAGCTGTGGGAACCGAAATTCACACTTGTCGATTTCCGTTAAATAAGGAAACTTAGGAAAACCCTAATTTTCCAGAGGAACCGGATCTCTGCGAAAGCCAACGACAAGTAACCAAATAAATGCGGAAAAATATGAAAAACATAGTAAAACGAATTTATAAAGAAAGTCGATCTTATTTCCGATTCGCGTAAGAGCGTTGCG
>CAKOAT010378489.1:0-12125 GCA_932364175.1 Eruca vesicaria subsp. sativa
ATGTCAACGCACAGAGTTGAGACATCGATAGGTTTCTCCGTGTATCTAACATCGGCGGCACTGCTCCAGCAGCAAGGGGAGACGATTAGGGCTTTGGAGGGTGAAATTGGAAAGGTACTGAGGAGAAAAGGAGTGAAATTTGAGGGCAAGCGCGTGCTGATTCATTCAGACGAGCCCAGAAAGGAAGACGAACGGATTCAAGATTCTTCAGTGGGAATTAAACTGAACCGGAATGAATGTAGAATGTCAAAGTAAACCGAACCGGATTATGTAGAATAGCAATTAAACCGAAACGGAATGAATGTAGAATGTTAGGCGCTGTTCGTTTGGAGGTCGCTAGCGTGAGAGAGAGAGAGAGAGAGAGAGAGAGAGAGAGAGAGAGAGAGAGAGAGAGAGAGAGAGAGAGAGAGAGAGAGAGAGAGAGAGAGAGAGAGAAGCTCGAAAATTGATAAGAAGAAGAGAGGCATGACTCATCAAATTGAATTCAAAATTTCCAGAGAAATTCAAATCCCCTATATATTAAAAGAGAATCATTTAAAAATTTCTAACCTTAAGTTTGTAATAATTAAAAATAATCTCAATCCTATGTGGCATAGCTCTTTGTCTTCTATTTCAATTTAGAAGGATTCTAGAGCACGTAATATAATGTATAGTATAAAAATTATACTCTCTAGAAATATAATATTTTCTAGGCTATAGTTAGTCGCATATATCAAATATTTATTGTTTCGCATGCTTTCCTTAAATAAAATCTACGGAAATACCTAATGTGATTAAAATATATATGATAATTAATGATTTTAAACAATAAAGATTTCATAACAATATGTATACTTTTTCTCATTTTGTTTATTTCTTTATTATTAAAAAAATTACACAATTATATTAATCATATAATAAAAATCTTGATTTTTTGTGTATGTTGTATTTCGAATTTTTCAAAATGAGTATAAATTAGTAAAACTGTAAAAGTCTCACATAAAATTTTAGGATCAAGGTTTTATTTTTTTTTTCTATATTAAAGTATAATGATTATAAGACCATATGAAGAAATAATTTTAGTTTATATACATTTCATATCGTTTAAATTAAACTATACATCGTATGAAAATACATACTTATATTTTGATATTTGTATTGCACATACATTGAAAAGTTAATATTTCAATTTTGAAATATGACCTTGTTTTTTAAAAATGATTATAAATTATTAAAACTACTAAACATCTCACATTAAGAAAATTCATTGGTGTAAAGTTTTGTTACACAAATATGCAAATAATCATAAAATCATATAAGTAAAAAACTCATTTCATAAATTTCCATATTAAAAGTGTGACAGATTACTATGTTTATATCATTTAAGTTTAATTATATATCATATACAATATATCAGATTGATTATTTTGATTTATATACCCTAATTGCGAATAAACAAGAGTGATAGTTAAATTTATATTCATACGCCAATTTATTACATAATAGTAACTGATTTATTAGTTATTTAATATATATATTTATTATTTTATAATATGTAGAAAATATCAAATAAATAATAAATATAAAATATTTATTGTGCATAAAGTGCAGATCTTAACCTAACTATGTATCTCTTTAATTATTTTAAATCTTAAGTATTTTCTAAATTACATGTAAAAAACAAACGAAATGAGAATAACCTTCAAAATAAATATTTATATCGAGTAATAACCAAAAAAAAAAAACACAACAAGAGAAAAAATTGAAGATAAATTAGGATTGACACGTGAATGTAAACTTCTCATAACCATAATTAATTTTTAAATTGTTAAATCATGATATAAAACTGAGTTAATTTTGAATTTGTTAATTTTTTTCTTTTTTTTTAATTCTTTAATTTTTAATTGTTTAATTTTTTAATTTTTTAATTTTTATTTTTAAATTTTTAAATCGTAATGGTTATGTTAAATCATGACCATAATTAATTTTAATTGTTTATTTGTATTTGAAAAACTTAAAATATTTTTTTTAACAATAATTTAAAATTTAACTTAATGTTTTTATAAAACTATTTTTAAAAAAATATAATTTGTAAAAAAATAATTTTCTAATATTATTAGACAAATAAATAAATTATATTAAATTAGTTTTGAAACTTTATATATTTTAAAAGAAAATATTTTACCAACTCCTTCTTAAAAAAGTATTAGGGAACTTGCTAATACTCTACCAATCAAACCCAGTGACACTCCGTTTATTTTCTATCACTCGAACACTAAAAAGTGAAAAGATATATGAAATCGATTCCATTAAATTCTAAGCTTTAATCAACAGTTCTAATTACAATTGTTTCTGATCCTACGTATAGATAATTATATAAAAATTCCAAAATTCTAAAATTTGAAATACATATAAAATAATCATATATATATTTTAAATTTGTCAATACTAAAATTTTATACTTTAATTACATACAATCACCCTGCGCAAGGCGCAGGTCTTATCCTAGTTTGGTATTACAATTGAAGTTTCTCATTTCATGGTTAAAAACAGAGGAAGAAAATGATGAGAGAGAGAGAGGGCGGGGAAGGGGAGGCAGAGGGATGGAGAGAGGAGGAGAGAGCAAGTGAATGTATAATTACAATTCTATTTTACAGTCGTAAATATAATATAATACAACTAGATGATTTTCTCGTGTTCATGCACGGATATAAATATTTTAAATTAAATATATGATAATAATTGATTACTATTTAGTTTTAATTTTAAATTAATTTAATTTTTATGAATTATATATATTAATAATATTATATTACTTTAGTTATACAATAATTTTATATATGTTATGTCTAGTTGATTTTGTTGTTTTTACGGTTGATTTAGTTATTATTTGGATAAATTGGATTGCATCTCTCAAATCAACTGTAATACTTTGAAATATATTAATTTTTAATTAATTACTTATTTGCATATAGTGGGTGTTGTCTTAGATATGTAAATATATTTTAGGAAAATTATGTATAACTTAAGATATATTGTGCTTAGAATGAATTAAAAATTAACTAAATTGTTTGATTCCAAAATACATAAACTAATATAATGATAATATTCTAAAGTCTCATGCATATATATAAATTTTACAAAAGAACTAAAATTGTAAGAGTTGGTTAATATTTATTTTCATTTGTTAATATGTTTTGAGTTATCCTGTGATCAATAGAAGGTTACTTGCATAAGTAGTTGATACATTTTTGGAAGCTCATGAACACATATCAATATTTACAATAATTAAAATATTTATAAGTTCTATATAACTTTATGCTTTACGAAAAAAATAATTTTAGTAATGATAAAATATCATATATCTAGCTCATTAAACTAATTGTTAATTATTTGATCAAGCATTGTTTATTGTTAAATTTTTTTTTAGTTTTTAATATCTATTAAAAAGAAGCACAACACAAAACTGTGATTGTATTTGAAAATAATATTATATAAGTAAAATATAATTTATAGATAATTTTCTGCAATTGAAAGATATTGTAGTAAACTAAACATATGAAAAACAAATAAAAAAATTCAATAATACTAATTATAAACTATTTTTGTTACTCGAAAAGTGATGTCTTGCATATTTTGATTGTTTTACCCATTCATCCATATGCATTTTGATCATATAGAGTAGGATTTAGTCATTTCTAGGTTGCATTTTGCATACATGAGTTCTTATCAGGTGTTGGAGTATTCTTGGAGTTTTTGGAGGTGTTTGGATGCATTTGAGGCTCAAAAGAGGAGTTAGAAGTGATCATTGGACGAGCAGAGTTGGGAGTGAGGTGCCAGAGCGGGTCCTTGAAATCGCTCCACTCCAAAGCGACGTCCAAGAGTCGCTCATTGAAGTCGATCCAGTCCTTCAACGAGAAGCAGCCACAGCGACCTGTCGAGGTCGCTCCCAATCCGGAGCCACATGTGGAGCAAGGCACATAGGTCGCTCGACTTTTCATAAAACCTGGAAGCCGAGATGGCCCTTGGAACGAGGTCCCAGAGCGACCTGGCCACGTCGCTCCAGCTCCAGAGCAACTTCCCAGAGCGACGTGGCCAGGTCGCTGCGTGTTTTGTTTGGACGAAAACTTGTGTTATTTCTGGGAACTTTTGGTCATTTGTTTCATGTTTTGACATTTGCTAAACCTAAGTGAAGTATGCTGTAAGCCTAGGAGGCATATCTTATCTTGATTTTGAGGAGAAAACACACAAAAAACCTCTTGAAAAGTTCATATTTTTGAATCATTCTTATTGTTCTTGTGATCATGTTCTGTTTCATTGCATATTCTACTCACCTTATATGATTAAGCTTGAATCCAGGATGGGTTTAAGAGGAATCATGAAGATTAGTGAGTAATCCACCTTTGAATTCATGGGATAGGGAGATTAAGGGTGATTAGGCTAGAACTAGGATGTTTAGTGTAAGTTTCTCTTATTCCTTGGTAGTAGAGTATTCTTAATGAATCTTTTGAGTTGGCCTCTCAAAGGTTGAGCTTTAGGCCTTTCCCACCTCACAAGGTGTTCGATGAAACGCCTGAGCCAACTCTCCTAAGCTTTTAACATACTTTACCAAAGACATTTGTTGTTAAAGGTGTTAAGATTGCTAATAGACTTTCTCTTAAAGATTACTTTTATAACATTCAACCGAAGATGTTTGATGTTTGAGTATGTTAATAAATGAGCATTCATCTAGGCATAGAGCTGGCTTAGAGATGTGTCTAGGATTAAGGTTGATAGTTTAATTGATCATTTGCCATCTTTAGTTCGAAGTTTGATTACCCAAGGTCTAATCCCTACTCCCATGAGTTCTCATTTCTCTTAATCAAGAAAGTTATTTTAATTATCGTTTAAAACCATCATTTATCCGATTGCACTTAGATTAAGTGAGTACTTGCATTCTCAGTGCTTTAAAACCCGTTAGAATTGGTTCGACAATCATTTATACTACAACATTTGTCTTAGGAGCCTTGAAAACTCCTAACTTCAAAACGTATATTTTATGTTATTTAAAAATATTTTTAAATGTATTATTACTATTTTGTGAACTTTTTTTTATGAAATCATATTATATATACATATATTTTTTGTTTTCAATTTATTTTTTATGACTTTATAAAAATTTTCCTTTTTATTACATATACTTTTGGAAATTTTTGAAACAGAAACTAAATAAAAGAATTAATAATACTATTTTTAATTCATGTATCAGTGTAATCAACTATCGTGAGAGTGAACATGAGAAAGATACATAGGAAACTAACTTCTTAAATAATATTATAGAGATATTATGTTATTTGAACATTACATATTAGAGAGCGAAAGAGAAAGAAAAACAAAAATTAAGAAAAAAAGATACTAATAGAGATGAAATGATGAAGGGAGATAAATATAAAGATTGCTAAGAAAGATAGATGAAAAAATGAAAGATAGAAAGATTGTATAATAAAAAATCTATTATATTTCGTAAATAGAATAAAATACAATCTTATATAACTGTACATATTCAATTTATCAATATATGTTAGTTTTACAAAATGCAAAAAAAATTATATACAAAAAAATATATGTTTATATAGATATCTAAATAATTCAAAAAAATATTTTTTAAACATAAATTTTATTGAAAACAAGAAGTGAAAGTGAAAAAGAGAAATATAGAAAATAATACACAAATATCATAGCCTAATGAATATTATGGTTATATTGTTATTTTTTTTTTTGGTTTATTATGTGTATCTGCCCAAATTTCTTAGAGGATAAATATGCAGGTTTCAACTGTCAAACAAAACATTAAATGCACATACAAATATTCTGTGTGCATCAAACTCTCAACATTAGAATAAGATATTATTACGCCGAGGTCACTTTTCCACTTATTAATATTATCTCAAGCCACTTATTTATACTTGGACACTTTTTCACAACTAAATGTGAAAGTCTAGCCTTTCTAGTTTATGCTCAACTACATGTGACCCAATTAAACAAATAAAATGGCGGGATTGATTTGTAGCCATAGATTCAGATGAGTATTGGGCGGCTGAGATTTAATGATCTACATTTAGACAAGACATATATCTGCATCTATTTCAGATCATTAGATCATCTGCTATAAATTTTCCACTGATGGCCCAGATCTATCCTTAGTTTTACTTGCTTTACTCTTTCATCTTTACAATCAAGCTCAAGATTTCCACAGAAAACACAAAACTCTAATAATCACATAATCAGAATATCCTGATAATCTATTAAAGCTTTCTTTTTTATTAGTAATCCACCATTATAATTCTATCAAACCTTTTCTTTTTAAGCTGTCTCCCATGGAAAAATATTGTATTAGCACTACAAGAAATAAGGGTTTTAATAGCACCCAAAAAGCGCTATCGTACGATATCATAGCGTTCGATGGAGATTGAAACTCGGAATTTCGATGGAGATTCGTATCGCAGAAGGAGATTGAACTCAGATTAAAAAAAAAGATCCAATGGGTTGTATGAAGCCACGTCATCTATCTGCGCGCTTTCTTCTTAATGGTCGAGTGAGATGAGTATAAAGTAATTATACTTATTCAATTATAATCCTTTGTGGGGGAGGGGATTATTCATAAAAAATGCACGAAAATGGCTGAAAATTTTGTAGACACCATTTAAAATGTTATACTTAATTATAATTAATAAAAACTTTTAATATCTATAAGTGTTAGTATTTGTAAAAAAATATTATTTGTATATCGAGTGAGATGAGTATAAAGTAATTATACTTATTCAATTATAATCCTTTGTGGGGGAGGGGATTATTCATGAAAAATGCACGAAAATGGCTGAAAATTTTGTAGACACCATTTAAAATGTTATACTTAATTATAATTAATAAAAACTTTTAATATCTATAAGTGTTAGTATTTTTTTAAAAAAAATATTATTTGTATGTCTGAGATTAGTATAAAATGTTTATGTCTAAAATAAAACTATTGTTTTAAATCAAGCTAATGGTTGAGAGTAGTATTTGATACAAATATAAGATGAGTAGCTAATAATCATGAATATTATTAATTATCTTACATATTTTCGAAATATATATATATATATATATATATATATATATATATTAAAACTTAGTTGAATTTTAAACCCTTAATAAAACCCTAAAATCGTTACAATAGGGTTGAATCCCTAAATAAACCCTAAAATCGTTACAATGGAGTTGAATCCCTAAACCCTAAAATCGTTACAATAGGGTTGAATCCCTAAATAAACCCTAAATTCATTACAATAGTGTTGAATCCCTAAATAAACCCTAAATTCGTTATAATAGGGTTGAATCCCTAAACCCTAAAATCATTACAGTAGGGTTGAATCCCTAAATAAACCCTAAATTCGTTATAATAGGGTTGAATCCCAATAAACCCCAATTTGAGAAGCATAGACGATAATAAGGCTAATCATAAATAAGGCTGATATGTCTTAGCAACCAAACATAATACGTCAAGGATACACGATAGATATGTCTTAACAACTAAAAGATTACAATCAAACATACACTTTGTTTTCAAACATACATGATCTTATCATTAGGCCAAGCCACTGTGCTGCCCACAACATCTGATATGTCTTCGAGAAAAGAATTTGGTCTCCATAGAGGTGCATCTTCAATCAAGGCCACTTCAACCCAGACCTGACTTTCATTGGACAAGAGTTGATGGATCAGTACAACTTACTCTGCCTTCTGTGACTTTTCGTCCTGAGTTGTTATGGTCCAACAAAATGCTCCTCTTCCTTGGACCTGATCTGGTAGAACTAGTGCTGCCACTTGGACTCTACAAGCACAACTTATACATCCCAGCAAGTACATCTAAATAAAATGTTGTAACATAATTTACAAAAAAGAATAAGATTGTAAATTTACCAATGAAGGCTTTCTGAAAGTAGTTTCGCCTGGATCTTCAGAAACTTTAATTACTGATACATTATGGAGCGGCCATGCGATCTTTTCATTAACAGCATCACTCATTGTTGTCATGTCAGTTGTTAGCCTCCATAGAAAAGCTTTCCCATCAATCACCTTAGCAATTCTCACAAATACAGCATTCGGGCCCAAATGAACATTGTTGACCAGCTCATGTGGGTCAGTGGAACCCATATAACCTTCAGCGATTACCTCAACGCCATTAACCCAATCGTGGATTTTGCACCTTTCAAGATCATCTTCACTAGTACGCTAAATTCATAATGCATATGGTTAGTGATCGTGTTGAATTTCAAAATACAAACCTAAGTATATCTGCTAATGGAATTACCTTTGATCTTAACACATCCGAGGAAACTGGATGGTTGTTCGATGCACTATCTAGTATCAGTTTATCCATTGGCCATGGAATCTTGCATCCCACTGCTTCCTGAAGATTACTCACATCCGTAGTTGGCCTCCAGACAAATGCCTTCAGGTTTGATACCGACTTAACAACAAGCGCTGCCACATTAGGACCAATTGGAATGCGACCAATCTTGTATGTAGGTTCAAAAGAGCACCATTCTCCTTCAGCTACAACAACATCTTTTGACTCACACCAATCAAGTAGTTGAACTCTAGTTCCTTTTTTGTATTCATAACTAGACTCAGATGGAGAAACACAATCATCATTTTTTCTGTCAAAAAATAAAATGAATCAAAGATTTTATATCACTTAAGCAAATTCTACATATTATAAGTAGTAAAAGACTTTAGAAAAATCACCTTATTTCGAGCTAAGTCATGTAGCTGATTCCTCAATTCTTTAAGCTCGGTTTCCAAGTCTGCAAGTTTGGAGTCTCTAGCTGACAAAAATGCTAGCTTCGTAGCAGTAATCCCTCTTCCCAACCCTCTGACTCGTCCAGGTTTGTCTACTCCCAACACTTGACTAACAGCATCGTCTTTTATATTAACAGTGGATGTGGAGTCCATTTGACTATCAAGTGAAATATTTTCTTCCTGAGACAATACAATATAAGTTATAGTCCTTATCAATACCAAAAAGAGTAACTTAAATAATCAGATACTGAAATCATACAATGGTTACAGCAAACTCAGGTCTAACAGGTCTACCATCAGCGTGAGTGTGACCTGCTATCCAGACCTTGCTCCGGTTAATCTTATTAGGGTCTGCACTCTTTTTTTTCTACAAGTGATATTGTTTTATTATCAGATGTTCTATCATTATATCTAATATAACTACATATTGTTACTTACCATTTCACAAGCTAGACGATTCATTCCTCTACACTAGTGGTGTGAGGAATCTGAGCCCTCCTAAGTGCACTGTACTTGTCACTCTTTGCCTAGAATATCATTAAAGCAAATTTCATCAATCAAATCTCCAAATTAAACACTTAAAAACCAAATGCTCTGTTTACGTCACCTTGAATGTTGATGAAGTCCTACTCTTAACCCAAGAGATCCAAACTTGAACAGATCAAATGTTGCTTGGTTTCAGAGCTAATCTCTTTGTGCTACTTTTTGCATCTCGAAGTTGTGATACAAGCCTTGACTTTCCACATCTCCACAAACAACCCATATGTCTGAAGACAACATCTTTTTGCCACTGTTCTTTCAAATCAAACCTCGCCTGCAGTAATGTATGCAAAAATCACATATTATAATCCTTACAAAGACATATATACAATAGAGTTAAGTGCATATATATATATACCTGAATTTCCTCCCATAGTGTGTCATTTGTCTACTGGTCAAGATTCCTCCAATCATCAAGAAGTACAGTCACGTGTTCGCGTACAAGAGGTCCAAGGAACGATGACAGTGTCACTGATCCAGGACCTACATGTTCGCCAAACTCAGTGAATGACAGAGAAACCTTCTCTTCAGGTTCCTTGGGCACTTTAAGCATCTTTGTGGGTCCTCTTTTCTTCTTTGGTTTTCCATCAGATGGCGGTGCTTCTGCTCCCGAAATGCCATTCTCAGCTTGGGTGTCAGCTTCTGTCGGATGAGAAGGTTCTTAAGGAACTTCATCCTCAGCTTCTGTAGGCTGAGAATGTTCTGTAGTAACTCCATTATCAGCTTCTGTAGGCTTAGAATGTTCTTCAGTAACTTCATTATCATCATATTCTATTTTTACCTCTGGAACTTCAGAACCAACATCTTTTCCCACTTCAACTTCATCACCATCAACTTCCTCCTCATGAAACTCAGGAACTTCTTCAGAAACCTTTGTTCCTTCTTCTTCACTACCTTCTTGCCTTATTTCAACGGTTTCTTCTTCAATAGCATCTTTTTTTACTTATTTAACTTACGTATTTTGGTTCGGACCGGGTTAATGAATTCTGTCTCTGCTTCCAAACCTTGGGAACGTCTGCTTCTTCTAACTTGAGGCGTTTTTCCTTCTCGTGTTTTCGGCATGTTAATTTGTTCCTAAAAAATAAAATCACAACTTGGTTGTTACTGTAAATTGGAAATCGAAGACGATACAGATCTATTGAGATAATAAGCAATCGATTAATTTTCATGATGCATGCAATCGATTAAGAGTAAGATAAATGGACGATCGAGACAGAGATCGACGAAAAGGAGATTCGTAGAAGTCTATCAGAGGGTTAATAAAAGACGAACCTGAGATTGAAAGAAGACGATTGATGATTCGGAAAGGGATGAACGAAGAACACCCAGATATTTTTGGGAGAGAAAATGAAGAGATGGATTAATGAAAATGCATGAACGAAGAAGACACTGCTTTTGTTTGGTCAATGATATTTTCGTCCCCAATTTTTTTCATTTCCCGAGTTTTAATAAAAAAATACGCGGTCAAAAATACTATAACGTTTATTCTTTCTCCGTATAATACAAAGATCAAAATCCCAAAACAATATGCGCTTCCAAATTTCATTTTGCCGCTCCGGATATAATAGCATTTTAGTTAGTGAAACGCTATTATATTTCCACCCACCAACATACAATAGCACACACTAATTAAACGCTATCTTACAATGCTATTAAAACCCTTATTTCTTGTAGTGTAGTAATTCACCATTATAACTCTTATCAAGCCTTGCATCTTATGTATTGTAATGTCGGTTTCTATCCAACTTGCATGCACACTTACCCACAATAAGCTACACCAACCAAAGACATAAAATATATCAATATACATGTACATAACTGCACACCCCAATGTACAATTGTTACTATCCGTACATATGTTCACCAACAGTATGTGGCCCGTCAGTTGTACACGTGTACACATACAAATANCATCTTATGTATTGTAATGTCGGTTTCTATCCAACTTGCATGCACACTTACCCACAATAAGCTACACCAACCAAAGACATAAAATATATCAATATACATGTACATAACTGCACACCCCAATGTACAATTGTTACTATCCGTACATATGTTCACCAACAGTATGTGGCCCGTCAGTTGTACACGTGTACACATACAAATAAACGCCTATCAAACACAACAAATCAAATATACATGTACATGTATATATATACACACATATCATGTATACAATGTTTTAATGTATACATGTACAACCATACATACACAAACAATAATGTACACATGTACAACATATACATCATAAAAGTGTTGTACACATGGAAATCAAGTAAAGTTGGCTTAGTTCGCCGTTGGGAGAACTAGCCGGAACGGGGCTAGTTCACCCAACGGCAAACTAGCCTCGTCCCAGCTAGATCGCCGTTGGGCGACCTAAGGGGCGCTGACTTTGCCCCACAGGTTCTTATCACCTAGTTCGCTGTTGGGCGAACTAGCCTAATCCCGACTAGTTCACCCAACGGCGAACTAAGAGGCGCTGACTTTGCCCCCACAGGTTCTTATCGGCTAGTCCCCATACGGCGACCTGACTAAGCTGAACTAGCTCGCCGTACGTCGAGCCGACCATCCCGAGCCTCGACATCTTATGTATTGTAATGTCGGTTTCTATCCAACTTGCATGCACACTTACCCACAATAAGCTACACCAACCAAAGACATAAAATATATCAATATACATGTACATAACTGCACACCCCAATGTACAATTGTTACTATCCGTACATATGTTCACCAACAGTATGTGGCCCGTCAGTTGTACACGTGTACACATACAAATA